>BSBK01009945.1:2500-306879 GCA_027943335.1 Chamaecyparis obtusa
ATATAGTAATATTCATATCATTTAATTTAATCTATTTATGTTGAAGAATTATTAACTTAATGTTTCGCTTGAAGCTTTTGGAGTGATATGGAATAGGGAATCTATCCTCATGACCTCGCTTGGTTGGAACCTAGTTGGTGATTTATTTGACCTAGTGCACCTGACGTAATGGGGATGTCGGCAAGCCAATGCTTGTATCGAATCCCCTTGTAAGTTGTGTGCATTGATTGATGATTTCTCCTCATGTTTTTAATAAGGAGCCTTGTAGTTATTGTCCTTTAAAAAAAATGTTTTGTGTGTTTTGCCTAATTTCGGGCATGACACATAGAAAGGAGGTGGTTTAACCTATGGAGCAATGATGGGCTGCAAGCTAGCTTCTTCAGTTTTCTACTCCTCTTGAGGTGTTTTGGCCACTAGGATTCTATGCTATTCTAAAATAGCTTCTTGACCTGATGAGAGCTTAGCCAATTCACTAAGTATTAGCTCCTTTTGACCAGGAATAGCCAAAGTGTCCATCAAAGGAACATTTATGGAGGTCTTCTTTATTTTTTCCATAATGTTAAAAGATCCCAAGCTTACTTTACACTGTCATTTTTCTACAACAGTCTCTGGTTGTGTGGATACCAACTATGTCGCTACCTTGGCCATTTCCTTGACTTCTTTTGATTGGTTTTTTACTGGAGTTTGAACTGCCTTGGGTTGAGGAGTCATAATAGGAGCTTGCTAGCTAGTAGAGGCCACTTGTTCAACCTCCAAAGCCTTCTTCTTAGACCTTGTGTTGGTTTCAATTTAGAACATAGTTCAAGTTGTCATTTGGGGGAAAGTTTACCCCTAAAAAATCCCCCCTTTGAAAGTTAACCAGTTCCACCTCAGGTGTCTGTAGCTCATTTGGAGCAGCAACTAGACCTTGTTGAATCTCTAATTCTTGAACCATTTCTTGTGGCATCATCACATTGTTTTGCACCATGAGGGCTTGGTTATAGCCATTAGGACACATCCCTTGGATATGTTGTTGATTTCATGGGCAACCCCATTGATATTCTTGCACCATGTTTTTTAGAGCTACAAGAACTAGTTCTCTAGAAGCACTAGGAATGTTAGGATTATAAGGCTGACTAGCTTTTTGATTGTAATTTCTTGCTTGGCCTTGTTGGTATTGGGTCTATTCTACTGGTACTGTACTTGATAAGGCTACTGATAAGGCTATTTTCAGGGCTGCTGATAAGGCTAGGACAACTATTTCTTTAGACTCGCCAGCTCATTATTAACAGTTTGTAAGGCTTTTTTATCTCATCCAGCTCTTGGGATTGGTTCAAAACTGGGCTAAAAACTTGTTGAGAAGGAGATGAAAGACATGGAATAGATGCCAAGGCTGGAATTTCTTTAGGAAAAGGATGAAGCTCAGGAAAAATAGGCATTGGGGGTCTTGAGGCTATTTTTCCCACTTGAATTAGGTTTTTTTTAGCTCTTGTGGTGAGATCATGTGCTACTGGTAAATTAGTTCCTCCCATGGATTGGATCATAATAGAGATATCACCGTTGAGGCTCTTAGATAGTATAGGAAAGCATGCTGGCTTGAAGGTGTAACTGTGGTTGGTATTCTATTCCATGTCCTCTAAAATCTGAAATTGAATTCTATCATATATTCTTGGGGCACTCTTTTAATGGTAGTCAAATGCTCAACTAAGGGGAGGTGGTCTAATTTATCTTCAAATTGATTGGTCAAGGCTTGATCCAACCCATCCTAGTTAACTATAGAACCAAATGCTAAGTCTCTAAACCACTATAAAGCTTTCCCTTTGAGGGAAGCTACTAACAACCTCATAGCCACATTATCTTGGGTTATATTATGAAGGGCATAGAGGGATGCTACATCTCTTATATGATCAATAGTGGAGGTCTAATCCTCTCCTATGAAAATGAGCAAGATTTTAAGGACTGATATAGTTATGTCATTATGATACTGCAAATTCAAGGGGATTCCTTGATTGAAGGCCATAGAAGGATGTTGTCTAGCCATTGGAGATTAAGGGGAGTTTGAATTGCTAATGCTACTTCCATTGGCTGAATTGGGGGAGTGGTTGTAGTAATGCGAGTGGGATTGGGAGTGGAATTTGCAGATTGGGATGCACTAGTTTGGGCTTCTTTAGACCTCTTCTTAATAGATGGAAACCTCTATATAAACAAAAGGATTCTTACTCTACCTGGTTGGGATCCTAATCATAAGCTTACGTGTTGATCTGCATGAAACAAGATTAGAGTCGCTAGGTATGATCTCAAAACATAGTAACTTCTCACACCACACAATGACTTACATGTAAAAATTCTTAGAAATATGACTCACTGAGTCTTTTGTCCTATTGGGCATGCCAAAAAACTGTTGTCACTAAGGATTGCACCCAATTTTTTTAAGTGTTAAAACTCAGTAATCTTGTGAAACATGAGACTATTATTAGGTTATGGGTAACCTATCTGAGAATAGACCTCTAGATTAAGGGCTGAATTTTAGGAGGAAAGGGAGAGAGTGCATAAAAACAAACAACTAAAATTGATTGAAAACAAGGTGATCCACCGAATTTGAAAGAATATCCATTACTGAAATAAGCTTAGTGTAACAGAAAAAAAAAATTGAACTCACAACTTGGTTCTACTGCCTTAAAATCCTTAGGAAAATAGGGTACTTGAAACACAGAGAAGGGAAAAATTTCCACAATTCTGATCTTTTTAGTTGGACACAAATTTACACTATTGAGCTAAGATGAATTCCTGAACATTCACTTGGATCAACATGTAGATTAAGGATACAAGAACATCACAGTAATCTTGCATGAGATCCAAAAGAACAAATATGAAATTGTAGGGAAACAAGAAGGATTAGTTTTATTATTGAAAAGAAACTAAGTACATGATGTGTCTCTTAGAGCTATAACACTCATATTAGAAGGAATAGAATGAAGAGCTAACCTCCATCACAAAAAGTGATAGGTATATAACTAAAACCTAGGAATCTACATTCAAAACCCACCACCACCTAAAAATGGAAAAACTCTCCAATTAGGCCCATGAAGGTGCCGCATAAAATCAGATGCCAGATTCCCAAGTTTTTAGGGGTAGCAAAAAAAGTGGGATGCCTAAAATAGATAGTCAAAGAAATGACCCTACCCACTAAGTCATGCACTAAAAGAGAATTTTGACAATGGTTTATAAAAATACCATTGTTAGAATTTACAATGACATGTGTGTAGTGACTTTTACATTTACATGTCAAACTTACCCCTATGCCAAACTATATGGGAAAAAAAATTTCTCAAACCAAAAAATATATGGGAAAACATATTCTGAAATGTTCACATCTCTTATATATCCACCTAACATAAAAATGGCACCCAACATTAAATTAATTACAACTCTCAACCAAAAACAAAAGAGGGGAAAGTGTATAATTAATTGATAACTCATTACAATAAAACCACCTCCACATAACATATACCAGGCTAGGATTATTTAAAACCCAACCTAATGCCCTTAAAATAACCCATCTAAATCCTCACCATGCTTAAATTTTTGGAAACATAGCAAAAAAATAAAAATAAAATGACTAAAAAATCCTCAACCCTATGAAAGGGGAGAATCAATTAAACTGTCCATTTTATCAAAACCCTACTGCTGGCATTGTAGACTTTCCCATTTGACAATTGGCAAGTTCCCTCTTCTATTGGCAGTCTCTGCATATACTGCTAGAAATATTTGATTGGGACATCATGAAGTTGAGGTAGGCTTTTGATCTAGTATTCATTTTTTTGTTCTTCAATTCATTATTTCTCTGTGCTGATTATGTACTAATGGCATCTCTATATTTGCATTTGAAAGCATTGTGTTTGTTGTATCTCCTTACTAGTTTCAATTTCTTCTGCATATGATTTTAGAACAATGGCATATTTTGTATTTCCTCTATAACTTTGAGGAATTGTGTACTCAGTTTTAATAATGCTTGATTTCAAATATCACAAAGCCCATGAGCATTATATCTGGCTTATATTTGCAGCTGGATTTGAGGGCCGAGAGTCATGACCCTTTCAAATCTATGTCATCATGAACATTAAATTTATTCTTCTATGTTACTGTAATCTATACATTAATTACTTCCATGGGACCCATGAATGCATTAGGGCTGAGAGGTTGTCTTTGGTACGACATACGTATTAACTCCGCATATGTTTTAATGTTATTTGATGGAAGCTGAGAGTATTCCTCAACTGGCATCATTATCGATGCTTGGTATAAGATTACACTATGATGCTATCTTTGGTGTTGATGTTGTATTTTCTCTTTGATATGGTGCTAGTGAGCTCGGGCTAGGCGTCATGTACTATGGACCCATTTCTAGCTTATAGACGCCTTTTAAATCATAGCACCATCTTTTTTCTACATGTTTGGTCTTGCACTGCAAATGCCTCTTGCCATTTCCATTGATGACCTCAAAAACTAGGGCATCAATTCCCTAATTTTATTTGACCCATGTAGTATTCATGTCACCTATTCACATAAATATCTCTACTTGTTTTCTTTGATGAACAAGGCATCACTGAGTTGATACCTTTAGTTATTGTTTATGGGTGAGCCATCTTATCATGTATTGTTGATGCTCACGACTCTTTTCACTAGGGCCTGTGAAGATTCATGTGGTATCCTTGTTGTTTACCTTGTACATGCTAAACATGTATGATGTTGTTATTACATATTGACATGTCTGTTAAACATTGGTATCATTGGCATCATTTTGACTATTGACTAAATGGATACTTGGAATTCTATGAGCTAGAGAGTTTGGGTTTGCACATCCTGTGATCCAGGGCATAGTGCTCGTGATGGTGTTGTTCACTGTTCTTGGCCCATGAATGCATTGTATATCTTCATCTACTTATGCTATGTTCCTTTGCTCATGAACAACCTATGAGCTTTATACTAAGACATTCATGCTATGTTTAATTGATTTGTTAATATTCTAACACCATGCTTTGTACCATGTTTGTTCACTGATATTTCTAGTGTCGATGGTTCATGAGGTCTGTAGCTATGACCCATAGCATTTTGAGTTTTGGCATCACTGTTTACTAAAATCAGTCTATGAAAGATGTGTAGGCTGCTGAAAGTCACTATTGGCATATATGTGTAACATAATGACATGCCATCCTCAACTTAGGTGTTATGGTGTATGGTAGAGATAATCCCTCTATTATGATGTTTTGCTGATGGCGTCACTATTTATTGTTACTGCATGGCTATTTGAAGACCAATTTATATTTGTTGGTGCAATGTGCTCAACGTTTTGAGGGAACTCATTGTTTCTATTAAACTCGATATTATTATATTCATTGTTGATCTTAGATTGGACTTTCATTGAAATTTGGTGCCCATTGCATATTAGAGCTACCTGTATTATCTTGTCACCTTGATTGGCATTAATTATTATTGATGTTTTCTTGACATGGCCTATGAGTCAAGGTGCTTCATTTATTTGATCAGGCTCGCCATTTTCATTTTATTGAACTTCATGGCTACCTTCTTTTGGGGCTTTATTGATGAACATATCATTGTTGTTCCTTTTCATTGATGCACTATAGTATTCAGTCATTTGTTGTCCACCCTTGAGTATATCTTCATTACAATTTAAAGCATTCCTCATGTCATAGCATAATACATTGAATGCAGGTTTGAAATGTCCCTATGTTATAATGCACCTTGCCTTAGTGTATGGATTGTACCTTTATCTAACACACTGATGAATCCCCCCTCATTGCCAGTGCTTGACCATGACCCATTATTCTATCCTAATGATCCTTGGATGTTCTCTTGATACTGCATCATCTAGTTGCTTCTCTCCTAACCATGGGTGTTCTTAGCCTGTGATACAGTCACTGACAAGGAAACTTAAGGTTTTCCTATCATGATCTACATCAAGGGTCAAGGTAATTCATCTGGGACCCAACAACCTTGAATTTATTATTGGATCAGCTCCTCCTCTATTTGCACATGGAAGGAACATGTTAGTAAAAACATGGTACCTCTTTTATTTCTGGAGCCTTTTATGCACATGCCCTGAGCACAATCTTTCCTAGAGGTGTATAGCTCAGTGTATGTATGCATCTTGTAAATACTATGATACCAGTCATTGCTTAGATCCATGGATCTAACCCATATCTTCTCTTCTATTCTTGCAGCTTCTAGACCATAGGAGCTCCCTAGATAGGACCGGGTCTAGACACAATTACCAAGCAATATATGGTACCCCTATATTTTAATTGATTTCTTTATGGTATATATGCACTCATTCATCCAATTTTGGTAACAACTATGCTCACGACCTGTGTGAGCTTGGATAAATTTTCTTTCCAATTCTTTCCCTTTTTTTAGCATACTTAACATTGATACATGCATGTGCAATCTTATATGTAGTTCATTTCCTTCCTTTTCATGCACTTTTACAATGAAATGAACACAAATTATAGGAAAGACCACTTAATAATTTCAAACTAGGGTGCAGTAGTCTAACTTAGTAACTAGTCCTCCTCAAATGAGCAAAATACTAATAACAATTAATTCTCTGTCTAAACCACCTAAAAGAACATCTGGTAGTCATGAAACACATTATAAAAAGGTTGTACATATTTTAATGTTAGGATTGAATAGATGGAAAAGTAGTTTTGAGCTAGGCTAGATGAGGAAACCTATAAGAAATAGTTAAGAAAAGAAAGGGAAGTTAAATCCAAAGAGGAGTAAGATAATTTATTTGGTAGATTGTTGATAAATACTTGTATAGAACTTGTAGGGAATTAAATCCCTAAGAAAATTACTATACCTTCTATTGATAAAGGAAAAGAAATTGTTATAGACTAGAATCTGATTTGAATTTCAAAAAAAAGAAGTGAGACTACTGATGAAGACTTAAGGAAGAAGTTGCAGCGTTAGAGGTACAATACACTAGACAAGAGATGCTAACTAGAAAAGATGAGTTTCTTAGAAGGATGCAAGATTTTAGTGTGTTAAGAAAAAAAGATGCTAAACCCTCTTAGACACAAAGTACCTCTATCTCTACATAACAAGATTACTCTAGGCCTATTATCATTGATTTGTCGACTAGTCAAGATAGTGAAAATATAGGAACAAATTCTAATGTCTTGAAACAAATATGTGAAAACTTGCTACCTTTTCTCCATTGAGAATGTTAGACATCTTTGCATCATAAATTCATTTTCCACCATAATCACAACCAACAAATCCCCAAGAATATCAATTACATCAATAGTTCACACAACAAAAATAGAAGTACTAATAATTACTTTAATAATTTTTAAATCTACAAGCACAATAGTTAAATCTTGTAGTTAATCCCTAGAACCAAGGTGCTCCTTCAATTCCACCACCAATAGCTCCACAAATTTTAGCCTCACAACTTAATGTAGTCAACGTGCCTCCAAATATTCCTAACCTAAATTTTTAGGTTTCTCCACATACAAGGGTAAACCCATTACAATACCTCAAATCCATATCGATAAATATAAACAATTAGGTTTTACTAGCATTCCTGGATACCAAAAACCCATGGATTATAATATCAGATCAGAATTGCCCAAGTTTTCATGAAATAACACCCTTTTTGGTGAAGATCACATGAAGAAATCTTTGAATATCATGGACAACTATGAGTTTGAACATGAGTATGTCTTCATGAAGCTATTTATGTTGTCCCTAGAAGATGATGTTAGGGACTCAAACATAACCCTATCAAATTCTCACATAGGTAGATGGTATGATTTTAAAAGAGTGTTTAGGGGGTAGTATGAGGATCATATTAATCCTAGCTCTAAGTTGGGAGAAATTATCATTATTCGAAAGAACTAGAATGAGATGGTGATTGAATTCAACAGAAGATTTTTCAAAGTTCTGAATAAGATAGCACAACACTTGAAACCAAATGACTCTATGAGCTTAATTTTTTATATGAAGGCATATGATCCTAAATATAGGTATGGGTTGAGATTGAGAGTGTTGGAGCTTTTTCTTGCAGGATCAAACTTGAATCAATAGATGGGCTTGGATCTCAGGTCAGGCACTCAAGTTTGATAAGAAAATAGTCCAACTGATGAGGATTGAAAGGAATCCTCCTTCTTCTTTGAGCTCCACATCACTCAGGTAGGTATTGCCTTATCTGCACACTCAAGACACTTTAAGATAAACAACAGGCCTACAGATAGATTATTGTGGAATAATCTTCAAACCCCTTCAGGTAACTTGTACCCCAATGAAGCCAATTCACATGCAATAGCCCTACTTGCATAGAATGAGTCTGAAGACTAGAAAGGACCTCCTACTACTACTAACATGAAAGGGAAAGGTATTTTATTTGATGTTGGGTTGGAAGGGGTCCTAAGATACCCTAAGTCTCTCATAGACCAGTGCCTTATCCAATGGGTAGCAGAGTCAAATACATCACTGCAACAAAGAGCTATGAGACAAGAAAATAATACATTCTAATATGCTGATGCCTTACACCAAACATACACCATCAACTAGATCATACTTTAAAAATCCACTTGTGTACCCAAATGTGTTATCACACATTCAAAGGATTTTAACCCTCCCCTTAGAAGAGACCTATAAACAAGCAATACATTGACCAGCATCCACTGGAAGACAAACATGAGATACCCTTGATACCCTAGTTCATACACACCCAAAAACCAGTCCTAGATCTAGTTGTTTTTGTGTAAACAACTCTATTGTAGACACATAGGAAATGCATATAGAAAGATCACAACACCCTTGATGCCATAATCAATAAATCTAAAACCCAAGATGGAGAGAATCTGATGACAGTAGAAATATATTGGATCTCATACATAAGACAAAAATAATTACAATACATATCATATTCTCTGAGCCAACAAAAGAAGAAAGAACACCTTATATGCAGAGAAGTAGAGAAAATCTATAGGAAAAGGACCCTTCATGGAACCAAAAAGGAACCCTTGGGAACCAGGATTTTAGAACCCTTACCTAGTCAAAAATACAGCCATATATACCCTAGTTATCTTGGAATCCTACACAAGTTAGGATGCAACAAGCTACGGATAACCATGGTAAGGGTTAGGGTTTCCACCCACCAAAACAATTCAAAAGATCAGAATTTACTACACTTTGGGGAAAACCAAGCAACCTGGTGAAGAACAGATCAAAAATTGATCTCCAATTATGATAATTCTCAGAACAGTGTACAAAAGATCATAAATCCACCATGAAAGACACATCGAGCCATTCATCTCATTCCTTGCATAGTACAGATCTCTGTAATCTATTATCACACCCTGGACCACATTGCAATGGCAAAGAAATCATCTCTTACTAGCTCCAGTCGGTTCTGCATTGAATTTTAGTCCTTTCTATCGCTGAAAAAACCTCAAAAATTTGAATTTGAATTTCAATGGTCATATTCATGGCGCTTGCAACATATTAGCAGTCAATATCTAAATTTGGGCCAACTTTAAGTCCTAATCATCAGATTTCTTTATTTCATGGGCCTTTATGTCTTAACTCAACTGTGACCCTCGAGTTTACTTCTAGCAAACATGTGACCAGGAATTTCCTATCATGAAGTGAAAACACTAACCCATCTTTAACTCTACGACTTGGCGAACAAAGGAAACATGACCTATCTCAGCAACAGCTGGCAAACTGGTGACTAAAGGCAATCAGCCATTCACGGAATACTTTATACCACCACCAGATATTTTAGCAATTACGTGAATACACACTCGCTGAATCACCAGTTGATTTAGAATACCACTGTCTTACCTTGTGAATGAGCGAACCCACTTAGAAATTGTCGGGCCGCTAGCCTCTTTTATCAGGTCCACTAGACCTTAGACCCCCGCCTGGGCCTGCTTTATGCCACTTTTCACTACCTCATTCGCTACTCATGCTTGGTCATCTCTGATATAGGACCCACCCACCTAAGCCTTTGAAAATGGATGGCAGGTATAAGATCTGATGGCTCTGACACAACCCATGAGAACTTATGCCAACCATAGATTTTGTCCCCATCACTAACCTTTATGACAACAACCCCATCCTGTAGTATTCCTCATCATCCTCTAGCTTAGTCAATTAGAAACTGACACCTCAGTGATGAATCATCATGTAGTCCCACTGTCCTTGGCTAACCCTTAACCTTCTATCCATTTGGAGAACATGCGACTAAAGAAACCCTCGCCCATTCGTGAGAACTTTGAGAGCACCGCTAAATCATTTGGCTATTATGTGAACATTGTTCGCCAAATCGCTAAGTCTTTAGACCCTTCGCTAAAACATCTTGTGAACCAGTGAACCAAGCAAGCATTTGTTAGAACCACCAAAAGACTGAGAAATTTACTGGGCCCGCATCAAGAAGATCGACGGTTGTCTCATCTTCGCGTAGAGCCAAAAGATTCCATTAGATTATAAGACAATCATTGGATGGAGAATCTCTCCCTACTCTAACAACCCTTTGACAAGATATGAAATCAATGGCCAGCTTAAGATCACATAGCTCTGACACATCTCATGAGAACAAGTGCTGACCATTGATCGACTGATAGTGTTAGGACCCTCCGACAAGCTGAAAACTAGGTCCCACTGAGAACAAATCTAGTCACTCATCTATGGACCAATCAAAGCCTTCCATTTGTACTTATGTGTCATTATGGACCCATAGTCTATCTTCTACCATCGCATTAGATGGCCATCATTAAACCATTATGTTAAAACCCGTGCATCTTCCCTCAGTAGTATAGCGACGATCATTGATTTTTCTCACTCGTTAACAAGTCAACAGGGAAGGAAGACAGGGCCCGCCGGGACATATGGCACACGGTCATGAATTCACATGTCAGAGACCTCTGACACCAAACAATCTTGTGAATTAATGATAACCACATATTTTAAAGGGGCAAAACCTTGGAAATATTAAAGTAGCAGACTAAGGAAAAATAAAGGCACAGGACTTTAGGAAATATTTAAGGCCGTCGGGGGTATAGAAACTTAGGAAAATAAAAGGAAAACCACCCGAGTCATCCAAAAATATAAAGCACATGTGAAATAGGACTATTAAGCGTCCCAAAAAGGTAACTTGAAAATAGAACAGAGCTAGGGTAAGTTAGGGCTTTTTGAACACAACGGCTAGTTTTTTGAATTTTGCAAGGGTTTCAAAGCTAGAGACACAAAAATGACTGCAGGGACCAAAAGAAAAAGGCTAGAACCATGAAAATTTTTGCAGGGATAGACCATTTTCTAAAGATTTTTTGTATTATAGGAAAATGGGCTAACAGAGAGAACCTGTAACTCTCAAGGATTATTTTAGGGAACTAGTGAGTATTGAAAATAGAAGGAAGGCTACTAGTAAAGTTGAGAAAAGGGATGTGTTATGCCATGCATACCCATCCCTACATTTTCCCCTAGGAAAGATTTTGGGTCCCACTTTTCTTTTTGTTCCCTTTCCTTTTTGATTTGTCCATTTTGTTTTTTTCTATTTTGGGGTTTGTGACCATAGAGTCTGCCCTCTTTCACAATAATTTTGTTTGATCTTTGGATGTTTAGGCTTCTCCATGATGCTTTCTTACCATTATGGATCTCGAATACCCAGAACCAAATATGTGGGCCCTTTAGGCCATCCAAGGTTGTAGATTTCATTTAAAGCTTATTTCTTGATTGGTATATAAAAGGACCTTTCAGAGATCATTTTCACCACCAAGAAATTAACAATCATTCCCAAAAGCTCCTTTGTGATTGAAGTTTCCAAGCCTATAAATCTATTTGTTTGAAGAAAAAATCATTTTCTTTCTAGGTTTTTTCAAAGGATCTTTTGACCTATTGGCACCTGGAAAATTTCATGGCCCTACCATTGTTCTTTTGGTCTTTGTAGTTGTTTTTCCCTATTTTCTGGCTAAACCCTTGGTAATATTTCAAAAATCTAGCCATTGTAGTGAAATGCCCTAATTTACCCCGGCCTCATTCTAATCTTTCATTACCTTTTCAGGCCACTTAAAAGTCCTATAACACATGTGCGCTTTTCATTTCTTAGTTAGTCACATGATCGATTAGTCCCTGACAGTTAACACTTCTTTTATGCGATCATGTGACTGTGTGTTCACGTAATATCTTAGTCTCTAACGGTTAACGATTAATATTAAGTGACCTGGCAAATAGTTTGTCTTTTCTCTTTGGTCACATGGTCACATGGTCTGCGGGCCTAGCATTTTGTAGTCTTTCAGATCAACGGCTGGCGTATGATCTCATGGGTTGTGTTAGAGCCATGAGATCATGCGACAGCTACTGGATCTTCTAGTGTATTTCTTTGTGGGTCTATTTCCAAGTAGGATAATTTGGCGGCTCTTCATTGGTCCACATTTTAATGTGTTTGCATTTGTCAGTGGGGCTGATGATTTTGGAGGTTCAGTGATTCTAATAGTGGCAGAGCATCGACGACCAGCGTATGATCTTAAGGGTTATTTCTGACGCATGAGGCTATAAGACCGGCCGTTGATTCTTTTATGTGTCAGAGGTTTATCAGAGCAGTATAAAAAGGTTGATCCAATGGTTGTTGTAAGATCTGATAGAATTTGTCAGAGGTTTGCAGTTTTACGATAATCATTGATTTTGCTTCATGACGTAATTTTTTCTTTCGGTAGGTCCACTGCTACGTGTGCATGATTTGGCAGTATCTTATTGGTCCACGGGTGAATGAGTGGATATGTTTTCAATGGGTCCGAATCTTTTGGGGGGGCTGACAGTGTGGCAAGATCTACGATTTGTCACATGATCCCATGGAATCTTTCCAGGCCATGTGATCATGTGACCACTGTCCGATTTACAGGCTTATAGAGAGTGGGTCCTTTGTCAGTGATGATCAGACAATTTCAGTGAGTGATGTGGAGGTGGAACAATGCGGGCCCAGGTGGAGGTCTAAAGTTTGACAGTCCTAACAAATAAGGTTAGCGGCCTGATGAATTTCAATGCTTTTTACTCATTCATGAAATGAGATTGCGGTACTTTAAATTGATTGGCGATTCAGTGAAGGAAGGTCACATGATCACTAAATTATTTAGCGGTAGCATAAAGTGTTTTGTGAACTGACGGAACCCTTCTATCACCATTTTTCCAAATGTGATCGGGGTACGTTCATTTCCTTTGTTTGCTAGTGCATAGGGTTAAAAGTGGGTTAGTGTTTTCATTGCACGAATAGGGAAAAGCTTTTGTCACGTGATCGCTAAATGTAAACCAAGATTCCTATAGATTCAAGATCATAAAGCCCATGAAACTTGTAAATCTGACGGTCAGGACTTAAAGTTGACCTAATTTCAAATGTCGACCGCCAATTTGTTGCTAGTGATTGGAAATAGCCGTTGAAATTCAAATTCAAATTTTTGAGGGTTTCTCAGCGACAGAAAGGACCAGAATTTATGGTTTTAGGAGTAGGATTTGATGAAGTTGTTGTGTCGACTACTGCAGGATGGTCTAGAGGGTTTGATGATTGATTGTAGATGCTCGTACCATCATAAAATGGATGTAGGTAAAGCTCGAGGTGTGTTTCAGGTGTACAAATAGACTGAAAAGGCATGGTGTTTGTGTGATCTTCGGTACAAATCAGAAGATTTTCATTGATGAAGATCAATTTTGGGTCCATTTGTCTAGGTTGCTTGGTTTTCTCTCCTGGAATTAGTTGTTGATTGATATTGGTTGGTTTAGTGGGTGAAACCCTAACCCTAGCTATCCGAAGCTTGTTGCATCCTAAATTCTTTGAGGATCACAAGATAGCTAGTGGTATAAGTAGTAAGAGTCTTGATTTTGTAAGGGTTCCAAAACTTTTTGGGTCTCCTAGCTTTCTAGTTTTCCAATCTTTTTGGTTCTTGGTTCCAATCTTTGGTAATCCAAGGGATTCTATTATCTAGTTCCATATTCTTGATGGTTGAATGCTGATAATACAAACTTTGCAGAGCAGATTATTGATCCTATGATTTTGAGTAAAGAGTTTACTTGTATGTATTGATACACTTCCATGAAATACAATACAATTTCTACCTTGGTTCTGTTATTGTCTCTTTGCTATGTGTTTATTCTTGTATGTCTCTATTTGTAAGGCACCTGTAACATACTAGTTGTAAGGAAGCTGTCTAATTGTTGCATGAGTTTCTTTCAAGGAAAGAATTAAATCCTTGTGTGCAATTTTAGAGAATGAATACATCCATGGAAGATCTTGATGGTAGCAAACCTAGATTGAGATGATAGTTTGTAAGGCATTCTATCCAAATTGTATGTGGTTTGTAAGGCATATCACTATATTTCCTAGAAAATCCTCTATTGATTTATGTTAGACTCTTTTCCCAAAGGATTAGGCACTGATCCGATCTCTGTCATTCAAACACCTTTCAGTCATCAAACATAAATTCATCATTACCAATACCATTTCATTTCATTTCATGTTCATGTACCTAAAAAATAGGACTGTCCCTGATGTTTTATAGTCCATAGTTGCTAATTCCTTAAAGAGTGAATCAGAGGTTAGCCTTCCTTGAGTTTTACTCATAAAAAGAAGAAGGAATCATCACCCTTATGCCATTGTTCATATTACCATACTAGGAGTTTCATTTGTCTCATTCTGGAATAGGTTGTTCTCAGATTTCTTCAGATTTATCTTCCATAAAACACCTCTAATAAACTCAATAGCATGACAATGAAGACCTAATCCAACAATCCATAGTCTACTTGAAAGATAGTAACCTATTTTAGGGAATACTCACCTGAGTCCTATGGAGCTCAAAGCAGAAGGAGGATCTTATCCAGTCCTCATCAATTAGACTTTTCTTGCAAACTTGGAAACCTTTTTACTGAGAATCAGGCCAATGTCCTTGCCAAGTTTGTCCCACAAGAAAAATCCCTAACATGACCAACACGTACAATATATTTCTTAGGTAGGTCATTTTTGTGCATTTTTTCCTAGTGCAATTAGGGTTTTTATTTTCATTTCTATTATTTTCTTATTTTTTTAATTTCTTCTAATTTTTCCATAGGTTTGAATAAGGAATTTCTATGAAATTTCCAACCCTAAACTTAATTTAGGGTCTCCTTTTCATGTCCTAGGATCTCTTTTGTGCCCCATCTTTAAGAATCATGCATTTGGCCCTACAATTTGGTAATCATAGAGCTAGGGCTTCTAATTTGTGTCAAATTTTTTTTGAAATGTCATTTATTTTAAAAGTTGCAAGTGATGTATTTTTCTACGCAATTTTTTACCTAAGTTTTTTTATTTATGTTGTTTTATACCCTAATTCATACCTTGTGTTTCACCAACAAGTGGATTTTAATTTGAAGTGTTTAAATTTAGGCCCAATAGTGGGCCATTAGTTGAGAACCAATGTCCTAAATCCCTAGTTTGACACTCTTTTCTCCAACTAGGTGTTGGCCCCCATAGCTCAGATCTTTGGTTCCTAGCTACCACTCACTTTCATGACTGCATTTTCAAATTTTCCTAGAGTTATCCATTTAGAAAATTGTTATAATTGAAAATTGTTTATTTACCTACATTTTGGGTTTTTGGTTAACTCCCCAATATTATTTATGTTGAAGCTCCTAAATCACCAAGTAACCTCGGGCTTTAGGTCTCAATGTTTCTTCTTTAGAGTCACTCTTTCAAAATAAGGAAGGTACTCAATGGTTAATGACTAAATTTTCCCACACCTTCATCTTCAATCAAATTCTTTGTTAAAAACTAATAACTCTGGTCTTTGGGCTTTAGGAATCCATATCACTTCATGTCTCATTTTCAAAGATGTGTTCACCCACATGGATCCTTAGAACCTGGACACCAGAATCTTTTTATGCTTTCTAATAATGTCATTTATGTCATGCACATATTGATAATGATGTCTTTTTTTGTAGGAAAATAGTAATGACATCTTGACATCCTCCTCATTAGTACAATAAGTTGAAACTGAGACAATTCTTCTCGGGTTGTTAGGAAGAAAGACCAAAGTAGAAAGGGACTTCGAGAAGAAGCCTCTCACAATGAAGTATAAGGTGGATAAACAAGTTTGGGCCTCTAATTTGGAAAATACAATGAAGCACATAAAAAATATTGACATCGTTGATTAAAACTTGGAGAAAATCAAGATAGTGATAGAATCGGCACAAAATTTTGGAGATGAAATATTCCTCCATCTCTTCAAGTTTGCATTGATGTCAATCATTTCATTTCAGGTCTCCCTCTGGTATTTTAAATTCATTGTACCCTAGAGAGCCACTATTTAGAGGCCACACACTCATGCACCTTGCTAGATGGTACCCAAATTGTTACTTTTGATCTAATCTCCATCCATGTCATCCTCCACATTCCTCATAGGAAAAAGGTGGTGCCAGTAGATAAGGTGTTCACCTTGAATTAATACTTGCAGATAGATAAAGATAATAAAATATATCTAAATGAACAGTGGCTCACTACATTGTAAAGAGATGCATTGAAGATGTCCAAGACCCTTTTAAGAGTGGATTTTGTCTTACCCGTCTAGGAAATTATCATAGTGTTGTACTACATCTTCAATAAGTGTAATGTGAAGGAATATGCACCTTAGATTTATTATTTCATCATTAAAATTATCAGTGGCATTACCTAATTTTATTGATACCAAATCATTTCAAACAACCTAGACTGACAACGTTGAGAATTTAAGGACATGAAGCATTTTTCTTGATATCCTATGTATTATATTTAACAACTCATGGAAATAACATTGAGGGCATTTATAAGGTTGAACATTGAGGTGACCAGCTAGAAGATTCACTTCCATGAGTACATTACCCAAAAATCCAACTAGATAAGTTTTCCAACTCATTTTTCATTTTAAATGACACTTTTGCATATAATAGGATAATAAGGATAAATGATGATGTAGGGTGTCGATTGTCAAAGACAACAATGTCTCTAATCAAGTCATGGGGGTGATATTTTTAATAGTTCTACAAGAACACCTACATTTGCGTGTTTAGTTTCAACAAAAATCCTTTCCTCCCCCCTAACACTGTAGTGATTAGATAGTCTTAGTTGAGTTTTGTAGGCAAATTTTGGAGACACACAATTTGATGACTAGTTAGCTCTAGAAAAGGAATGAATAACTTATCCTATGAATAAACTATGGGATTGGACATCATTTACAATAAGTTACCTATTTTATTATGAAGACACATTTAAATTATTGGTCCAGGGATGTGTACTTGAAATAGTGCAACACGATATATGCAATAAGTACCCACTAAAGCCATTCTAACATGGAGTTGCATAATGTGAATGCTTAAAACAACTCTAGTATTCTATGGCTAAAGGAAATGAAATTATAGAAACTACTTAATTTGAACACTCTACAAAGTAAAGTACTAACTTAAACTCACACTAAAACAAAGCTTAATTTTCATCCACCAGGGACTTCTTTTCCTAGTGTGGCCATAGGAATAGTTACTAGAAGTGGACTCTAGTGGGTGTAGGAATAGTCTGACAACAAGACTTAATTCTATAGAACACTAAAAATAAAACTAAGCTAACTGAAAGTACTCACTAAGTAGGCTCCCTCAACAAGCATCCAAAATTCAGTTACTCAAGATAGATTCTCAAAACTTCATCACTTTATTCATCAAAAATAATTCCATTACATACATAGCTAGATTGAACTTCAAGAAAACTATTACAACTTCTTAATTGATCTCGATCTAGATACTACCCCGCAGAGGAGTATCTCTTTATTTATAATAGGAAAATAAACTACTAACCAACTATGCCCAACAAGATAGCTAGGAACTTATTACGTCCAAGGAAGAAGGAGCATCACGTTCATTAATTTAAGAACAAGTAAAGTTATTAAAAAATATAAGGGAAAAATTTAGTATCCCCTTTCCCCTAGATTCTCTTGTAATAAAGATCCTAGCCTCCTAACTCATTCATTGGTCCATCTCTACAATTTATCACAACCTAGCTATTCAATCGATTCTTTTACAGGATCGAGTCATAGAATTGTCTCCCCACTTTTTTTGTAGGAATGAGTCTTGTGTTTGCAATCACTTTAACCACCTTAATCTAGTATCATAAATACCATAGAAACAAAAAAAATATATATCCATGATGTAAAACATGCATTTATTAATCATACATCCATTCATTCATTAAAACACAACCATAGAGAATTGTATTTATGATCATGTATATTGCATATTATTTAGTTTTTATAAGTAAAATTATTTGAAAAAATCCAAATCTAAATGTCTAATCATTTTAAAAAACTGATCCAACATTATCAAAGCTTATAGAAAAAATAGACATGAGACCAAACACTAAGAAGAAATAGGATAATAAAGACCTAGACACAACAATAAAAAAATATGACAATCTTTGGGCTCATCATTTCCCCCTACTATTCTTGTGTTGGTCCTCTTGTACTGAGAGATTCTAGATCCTAGTTGTAGCTTTGAAATCACAAATAGTTGTCTCACCACTCAGGGAACTTCCAATCTTCTAATAGAATCCTTTATACTACTCCATGTGGCCAATTCTACCATTCTCAACTCTCTGATCCACCTCTATATCTATGTAGCTATAGAGAGGCCACATTAAAATGGGTTGTTGAAAGGTCATTAGGAACCAAAGTTCCTTTCTACTTGGATTCCCCAATCTGACATAGTGTTTTCCTCATTTCATAGTTGCTTCAATATTCAGGTGACTATGTGGCTCTATTTTCCTCAGTGCTAGAGGGAGTTTGTCCCATCATGCAATTATACCCTAATAGGCTCTCCTTCCTACATGGAAATACATTATATCAAATTATCTATGAACTACATCCCTGACATAAAAAATTATCATTCTATTTGTTTTGTTTTTAAATCCATATGTGAGGTGAATCTAGTCTATATAGAGCTCATTGGGTTTTCCACTCTTTGGTCTCAGTGGTAAGGGCTCACTCTTTTCTCTATCAACATAATCTTTCCATTAGGTCCCATAATTCATCTCATTCTATTCTCATGACATCAAGGCTCTCAAATGAACATCTTCAATGTATAACAATGGATTCCACTTGCTATTGGAAGGGACAACATACTTATGCAGATAAAATTCACACAACAAATTTTGTAACCATTCTAGGAAATGTTGATGTAAATCATAAAAATATTTATGGTTATCAACAATTTAGAAGGAAGGTCTCTAAGTATTCTCATAAGCTAAAAAAAAAAGAAATTTATATTTTAAACAAAGGAAATACAGCCTTAGAGGTTGTCTACATTCCACCAGTTTAGTAATTAAATCAACAACTATAGTGACCTTATTTTGTAGTTGTGCAATTTCTTTTTTCTACTTTTCAATATTTCTCTTTAATTTCATCCTCTCAATATCCCATAGGATTTGTTGAAGTTACATTTTCTTGTAAATTAGTAAAGAAATATCGTAAAGAGTAGTAGGTTTTTGATTACCTAGTTTTTCCTTTTCATTTCTGCAAGCTTCATCCAAATTGGATATCAACATAGTCCATTTATAGAGTATTAAATCTCCTTACCACATGATTGTTGGTGGAGGCTCTAGAAAATTTTCTACAAATGATAGTACACTATTTCATCAAAGTCATCTAACCTCATCAACTCTTCCTTAGTCAAAGACTAAATTTCTTTTTCTTTTTGAACTTGTTATTGTTATAACCTTTCTTCTCCTTCCTTTTCCTCTCATATCTACATTTAATCAAATGATTGGTTAACTAGGGGATCTTGATTGTTGTTAGGAAATTATTCGGCACTATTGGTTTCTTTTGTTGTATTTTACTATTGACCAGTATTTTATTCATCAATATTTTGTTCAACATTCTCATGAATATATTTTTCCTTAGAAACATTTATCACATCAGGGATCCACCATTGGGGTTTTTGATTTAGCAGCTAAAATTATTGAATTCCTATTCTTTACTCTAGAACTTCTCTTGGGTGTAGCATCCGTAGTGGCAGCAGGAATTCTTTTGGGGAATTTATTTTTACTCCTTTTGGCTACAGGAGAAGAAGCTACATGAGGAATTTTTCTTTTCTTGGAACTAGGTTGATTATGTTGGCAAGTTGGATATACTAGTGTATATGACTTAGTATAGTGTTGTCATTATGGCAAAAATTTCATATAGTAGTTTGGATTCAGCGCACCTGATGAGAAGATCAGAAATTGGCTAAGTGTTGAAGACTCGACAATGTACAAAGTACTTGAAGCTCAAAGCATTAGCGCACATACATCCAACCAAATTATGGTGTGCACCCTAGAACATAAGTTGGTTAGACTATATTCATGCTTAGTGATAGTTCATCCAGCAAATATAGTGTGTATCTAAGATAAGAAGGTTGTAGCCTTCACCACTTCAGAAGTGAGCTCTAGGATAGTGAGTCCACACCCCTAATAGGGTTTATTGTAAAAGACTCCTAATAGGGTCTGACCCTTGACAAGGTCTACTGTACTAAATGCATTGTAAAGAAACTCCTAAAAGGGTTAAGGATCTTCTAACAAGGATCATAAAACACTAGTACAAAATATTAGTGGGTGTCAATTCCCATCGGGGTTTTTACCTATTTGGGTTTCCCATAACCATATTGGTTTTATGTGTTGATTTCATGTTTCATGTTTATGTGGATGTTCATTTCAGTACTTAAGTATTTAAGTTTAGTTTAAGATTAAGTAAACGATAAAATACAGTGAACACTGATTCATCCCCCCCCCCCCCCCCCTCAGTGTTCCCTTTCCTAACAATTGGTATCAAAGCTCTGGTCCTCAACAAAGAAGTTTAACCACTTGAGGAGATCATGGAAAAAGAATAAATGAAACATCTAAAGAGAAATATTGAAGCAGCTCTTGAAGACCTGGACAAATTTGAAAAAGAAGTTGAAGAACTAAAAGAAAAAATGAGTGATGCTCAAGTAGTCATCAAAAGGATAATAAAGGATTTGAAAGAATGTTCTCTCAGTGATTTAGGGATAATGATCAAGAATCTGAATGAAGAAAATGCATCCTTAAAAGAACAACTTGAAGAATTTGATGATAAGCTAATTAACAATCATGAAGTCCATAATGAACTAATCAAAGAGAACCTTCAATTGAATGAAGAATTGAGGCAAGCTAACATGGAAATCTTGGAGCTAAGGAACAACAAAGAAAGCTTGGAATTTGAATTGAAAGAGGCTAAGAATCACATTGAAAAATTACTCACCAGTTTTGATTTGATAGAATCTCAGTTGTATGCAAGAAGAGCTAAAGGAGATACTAGTTGCATTGGATACAATGAAGCACAAAATCAGATTGACAACATGCAAGCAAGAATGAAAGCACCAAAAGACACCTCAAATGCTAAGAAGATTGGAAATTAGACAAAAGATCATATTGAACCACCTAAGAATGAGTGCAAGCTACTTGAATGCACTTTTTATGCATGCAACAAGCATGGACACATAGCAAGGAACTATACAGAGGTAAGAACTTTCAATGGTTACTATTATTCATGCAATAAATTTGGTCATAGAGATATGAATTGCAAAACAAGTCAGAAGAATAGGACTCAGTATAATTAGAGAAATCAAAATTAATCAAATGTAAGAAGTTCTTAGAATGTTACATGTCAGATATGTAACTATAATGGTCACTCAGCTAGATAATGTAAAATGGTGACCCATGTCAATGCGCTAAGGAATGTAAGGCCTCCATTCATTTTTCACTCTTGTAATAAGGCTGGACACATCTCAAAGTTTTGTAGATCAAGGATGCAAGGTTAGGAAAGCTCTAAGAAGCCCAAAGAACTAGTATTAGATCCTGAAGGAGAATTCAAGTTTGTGAAAGCTTTAGAGGATGAAAGCTTGATTTGTTTGGAAGAAAAGAAGGAAAAGGTTGATGAGTATGTATTGGATGCATCCATAGTGGATGCACCCTCTACATCTAGATGAATGGCCCTCAGGGTCATAGGGGGAGCTAATTTAGCTCTAGACTCCTGCAAAACTAGTATACTCACTTTTAGAGTATGCGCCTTTGGACTTAAGATTTTAGAGACTACAAAAACCTATGTGCAAAAGTGCACTAGCTAATTGTTTGCAGAATGAAAGATAGAAAATTTCAAGTAATTGCCTAGTTTATGTGGCAAGCATTAATGGTAGATCTTCTACTTTAAAGTACATATAAGTTTGAAAATCTCTCATTGCATTCGAATTGAGAGCAATTGGAGAGTAGAAGAGCCCTAACATTTGATTGAGAAGGATTGCAATTTGATTCATCAAGTGATTTGCTATGTATTTGATTGGTTGTGGAAACCCTAGCTCATCACACTGATTCAAGAAGTCTTCAAGATCAGTTGGAAAGTGATATCCAAGTAAGTGATGGCTACTCCTATAGTATTTGATGTTGTGGAGAATAAAATATATGTGTTTAAGAGGCATCCATTTAAATCGACACTTGATGACCTAGAAGGGGCATTCTCCCGCACACATATGGGCATTATGCGTGTCAAGGAAATTAGGGCATACATTTACTATAAGAAAGAACCAGTAGGATTGGACAAATTAAGAGCGCACATGGAAACTATGTTGAAACCAAACAAAACCTTCATGGATGAGTATGTGCAATGGAATAATCACCCTATAGTGGACTATGCTACGGCATATGAGTTCTATGAATTAGAATGGATCAAGATTCTACTAAGGAGAATTCATGATGACCTATTTTGGATAGGTGAAGTATTGGTTAGAATTACTGATGACCTAATTCATGAGATGATAGGCCTCTCTAAGATAGGCGTCGTTCTTCATGTAGGTAAGGATGTAAGGAAGCTTGTTGAGAAAACTTGCAAGTCAAGAAGTGATAGGTGCAAAATGACCATTGAGCATATTGAGAAAGATGACATCAAATTGATGTCCATGATACTAGGTTGCAGGTTCCAACAAACCAGCAGGGTGAATAGTGTGTGTGTGGCCACAATTCTTGTAGCCATAAGAATTGTGCAAGAGAATGGAGAGTTTAACCTGTGTGAGATCTTGCGCGCATAGTTAATTGATAACATTAAGGCCATCAAGCATGACAAGACCAAGATATTCAGATTTAGGTCTTTAATCATATACATGTACTTCCATATTGTTGGAAAGGTGTCAGATTTATACCTAGACAAATCTATCCCCACATTACCATGTATGTGCAAGATCATGAGGGGCCAAAAAGTGGTGATGTCAGTTCAAAACTTTGACAATGTAGCTGGAGACTTTTTTTCACCCGAATTTGATAAAATGAAAAGGGTATCTTAAGGAGATTATCAGCTTTCTATCGATATAATTACTGTCAAATTTTGAATTCGGTAAGTAATTATTAGTTATTTTCTAATTGAGCTACCTCTAAAGTGTTGATTTATATACTGATTGAAAAATGACTATAACTTTCAGATGGTATAACATTTTTGAAATCCAAAAAATGTGTCACATTCTATGCTTTGCCTACTATAAGGAAAAATAAATAAAATTTGAATTTTGTAAAGTTTTGAATGAGTTAAGCTGGACAGATACGGTAGTTTTTTTATTCTAAAAAATGTTGTAGCAAAAAATTCATAATTAATTGTTTTTTTGGAATAAAATTACAAAAAAATATGCGTCACATCCAGGCATGAGTCTACTACTTATATACAAAATATTATCATTTGATTATGATTAAGGTGGTTAGACATAAACCTACTTCTTATTTTTTTCCTGAAATTTTTGTACTGCTGCATTGAAATCTATACTTTTCACCAATCATACTAACTTTTTCTCAAAAAAGGCCTAGTAGTTTAGAAACTAAATTCAATTTTCTATAGATTCTATTCTTACAACTTTTTGATATTAGGTTCATAGCTAGTTGAAATTTTCACATCAAGTTGACTAACCCTGATTTGCTCATTTTTCATTGCCACTTAAGGGCATAGTTTGGCCCCTCATGATCTTGCACATACCTTGCCACAGATATCTCTGAAGGCATGTACTAAGAGTACATTGAAAGACTACATAACACTGGAGTTGAAGACATTAAGAGCTAAAATGTAGATGAGGTACAGGATACCGGAGAACATTGTTGAAAAATACAAGGACAACATTTTCTTTGTGGTAGAAATAGATGTAACTTGTATGGAAGTGTATGCACCCTAAAATGGTCACCTAGACTTTGGGCCCCCATTCAACAATTTATCAATTTCCTGAATCAACATTTTCAACTTTATATCAATTTCCTTGATCAAATCCTATTTTTATCATTTATTCAATTTTATTCTATGGGCTAACCATTTTATCCTAAGTCTTTATTTAATTAAAATGAACATTTCCTCCCTTTTTATTAAATAAAAAGCCCTCACTTTTCCTCTTATCCTAAGTTGCACAAATAAAGCATTATTCTTATTTTATAAAAAGAAGAAAAGAACTTTTTGTCTTATATGGGACACAAAAGTCAACTCTTATTTTCTCATTGGAGGATATTTATGCACATGGATTGCTCCTCTTTTATGCTCCACCATTGATTAAATCTTTTGCCTCTTAATCTCAGTCATCCATTGATTTTTCACTTCCTATAAAAGAAGAGCTCTCTTCTTCATTTTCATAGATGAATCTTTTATGCTAATGTTATGATGCAAGTTTTCTAGGTCACTTTGGAGCTTTTGAAGATTTGGAGCATTCTTGGAGTTTGCATCTACATACTATCATATTTTCATTTCATGTAATCATAGTTTCATTTCTTGCATCATAGTTTCATTATCATGGCATTTATAGCTTAGTTTCATTTATGCTTTAGATTAATTCACCTAGCTCAATTAGGAGGCTTTGTAATACTTGTACTTTCATTTCATAGCATAGCTTGCATACTCATCTTAATCTAGTTTGCATTGCATTTCATTTGATTCTTGGGGATATTGGCATTCTTGGCCTTGTCTTCATTTGAATCTCTCATAGTGTGGTTTACTAGCAAGGTTATAGGCCTAATAGCTCTAGCTGATAGCAATATTCAAACTATCCTTGTGACTCCATGCTTAGGGAGCTATGGATCAATTTTTGAGTCCTCATTCTTGAGTGTTCTTGAATGCAATGATTCATAAAAGTGCACTATTTTGTGTGTACATTTTTTGGTGCCCATTGTGGAGCAGAGCATTAGTGTTTTGTCCTTAATTTGTTGCATTTTGTTAATTTTTTGTCAATTTTTAGCTTCTTTTTTAGCTCTCGGGGTTTTCCGTCTCAGATTATCGCATGATAGTTTGCCAGTATCTCATGATAGTTTATATATGGTGGTGTGATACTTCACCAGTCAAGAGTATCATGCTATTTGAGACAGTTTTTCACCTTGTTTGAGACATTCTATCACCTGCAAGTACAACAAAGAATTTCCCAAAAATATATTATCGCCCCAGTATATTGTAAAGTATCACGTGATATTTTTGGTGCCTGCACTATCACCTGTACTAGGCAGTGAATTGTTTCTTGGTCTTTTCTTGTCGAGTTTTGGTCTAATTAGCTTGTTGGTTTGATTCACTATGGTTAGGTAGAGTTTAGTTGCAAATTTCATTTGGATTTTGATTTTTCTAACCTTGTGGGGCTAACAAGTTGTGGTTGTAGGTACCTCCTACTTGAATATTTGCCAAAAATTGCATGCTAAAGGGCTACTAATGGTTTTTGTAGGGCTGCCCAAGAATAAAAATACAAAAAAAAAATGTGCTTGTGATTTATTTCATTTCAAGTGTGGCAATTACTAGTTCTTTCATTTCATAGGAACATAATATCTTGTTGTAGGAATTCTTGGGTGGTAGGAGAAGTATGCTCTTCACCCTTATGGTGAACCAGAAAATCTTGACCTTATTCTTGGATTTTGAAAGAAAGAGAGTAATTGAACTCTTTTTGGTATGTTTGTGAGAAAACTTTGAGACAGGGGACTACGCTCTTCACCCTTGTGGTGAAACAAAAACTTTGAACCTCATAAGTTGATCCATTTTTGTTTAGTTGTTAGAATCCTTTAGCGGGCCTACTCTTGAGCAATCAAGAGGAATGACCCAAGTGGGGACAAGCCTTTTGCCGGTTATTTTGACCCACTATAAACTCAAGGCTATCAAGGACAAAAAACCTTGGTAGACGTAGCAATTGTCTTCACTTCATGTGAGTAACTTGTCAGATTGTGACCATGAGGAAAATGTCGAGCAAGAATGCTTAAGGTACTCTTGAGGACGTGAGGTCCTAGTCCTTTTTGAGGAGCAAGAGGGGTTCTATGAACAAAAGCCCTTATTAAGAACCATAGATAGAAGACACCCTATTTTGCCACTTAGCTTCTTGGTGCAAGGATTGATCCAAGTGGAATAACCTAGATCACCCCAAGATTACTCACCATATGTGTTCCTTTGGTTGTGTCATTGACACTTCCATGACAAAGCCAATATCTATTGTGGGTAACCACTTTGTGTGAGGCAATGGAGCATCAAGTTGTGGGCCAAGTTGTTAAGTATTGAGCCATTGAATTTTTAGGATAGAAAGTGCTTGAAGTGTTCTCATTGTGATATACCTGTGTAAACATTCTTGCATACTCAACATCATGGTAGTATTTATAGGTTTTTCAATTTTGATATCACAATTGCTTGTCTTGGCAAGGTTGCTTTTGCCCTTGTTTCAAGTGTTTGAAGACATGTTTGATCCCCTACTATTTTCAAACCTATCACTTTACTACAGTCACTATGATTGAAATTAAAAAAACCAACATTCAAACTAAAATTTTGAACAAACAGTCCTTAAAACTGAGATTTTGCACTTCATTGGTCAAACAGTCGTACAATCCTAGAACAGTGTCACACTCTATTCTGAGAAATATCGCACGACAGTTCATCCCTGCACAACTATCCCCCCACCTGCCTAGAAAGTGTTGCTTGATTTTCCTGGAAAATATCACCCCACTTAGAGCGAAGTGTCACCTGGAACGAAAGTGTCGCCCTGCTTAGAGCGAAGTATCACACAGAACATGTTGACTGTCCTGCTAATTTAAGTCATTTTTAGTATTTCCCTAGTTAACCATATTTTAGCAAGTTTTAGACTCTACCACTGGAAACCTATTTGTACCTCAGCTTATTGGATTTAAACATCTTGAGCTAGTAATTCTTGATTTCACCAAAGCTCTTGTTTGTCTTTGATAAGTTAGGAACCATCCTTATTGACAAGATTCATCTTTAGACTCTTCGATTACACACTTGGAGAGTTTGAGTACTCTTTTGTCCAAAATCCTTTTCATATATTCTCAATTTCAATTTTGGGTAAATCATCCTCCTGATCCATACGTGCTAGGATACTGGAATCCTTTTATTATGCACTAATTGTGGAATTGTTGATTTGTTCCTTAGGTCAGCTTTTTATTTCAATTTTTCCCTTGGACAATTGAATATTCTCACTATCCTAGTTTGATAATTAATGATTCCTAAGGTCATCTTCTCATTTAAGGGTCTTTTCTTTCATGCCGGTTACAACAAGATACCAAGTGGATCAGGGAAAATGACCTCAAGTGGTTTTTGAACAATTACCTCTAGTACAAACTCACCAAAAGAGAAATGGGAAGGAACCCATCTTTGATCAATCTCCCAAGAGTGCTTCAAAAGTTTGGTTTGAGACTAGGAGTAGCCTTAGTTAGTTGAGTACCTCTTTGGCACCTTCTCAATCAAATATGGATATGAGTTACACCTTGACCAAAAAAACAAAGAGAAGTGATGGATCAAACTCTTGATGACATTTTCCAAAGACATAGGGATAACATAATGTATGGTGAATATTCTCATGACAATCAACCAGAGTCACCCCCTATCAACACAAGATATCTAGACACTCATCAACAAGCTGAAAGACATGATAAACAAGCACACCAAGATACACGGTCACAACATGAAGACTAGAACAATGAAACTAGTGATGCTCATGTAAATGCCACCTTCACTAATGCCTTGTTCAAACATTCAAGACCCAACTCTCCACTCAAAACAACTTCAAGGTATGCAAATGAAAGGCTTAAAAGAATTGAGCATGAAAAGAAATCATTTTTGGATGGACAAGCCGCTAAAGCTGAAAAGTTTAGACAACTAGAAGAAGAGAAATAGGTCTTATTATAATTAAGAAGAAAGGCATTCCAAGAGGAACAAGATAGGATCTTGGCACAACAACTTAATGACCAAATCCACCATAGGGATACCAATAGTGGGAACAACTCCCCACCCTCTACTCCCTCAGGAACTCTAGGAGGTAGAAAGTATTCAAGGTCACCATCGAGATCTCCTAGTCCTAGAGGAAGGACTTTTTGAAATGCTCACTATAGGGGAAGAACATCTCCTAGGAACTCTAGACAACCCTCCCAACGAGCTCATCATGGCTCTCAACATGGAGGAAGTAGCACAAGTTTTGATGATCATGATTTTATGAGAATGCAACAAGAACCGCTATTTCAACAATATGTGGAGAAGTACCTTGATCAAAATAAAGATATGTTCCTCGAGAGTTTAATCAACAAGGGTGCTAGAGTCCCTTATAATTTTGATGTGGATAGAAGAATTAAGAAACAAGGACCATCACAAGAGGAGGAAATTAAGCAACTCAAGAAAATGATGGAGAAAATGATGGCTCCTAAGATTTCCTTCAACCTTGACGCTATTTGTCCTAATCCTTTTAATAGGAGTATAAGCATGAAGGACTTTCCTAAGAAAGTTGAATTCCCCCAATATGACAAATATGATGGTAATGGTGACCCACATGACCATGTGCATCAATTTTACACTATGAGTTTTGAATTCCACCATGAAGACTCCTATCTAATGAGATTATTTCCAAGGAGTCTGAAAGGCCAAGATATGGAGTGGTTTACCAACATAACCCCTCCCATCAAAAATTTTAGAGAACTGGTCCAAAGATTTGTGCAACATTTTGCTTACAACTTATCAAGATCGGTCACCATGCTAGATTTGTGTAACTTGAAACAAAACCAAGGGGAATCCTTTGTTACATTCCTACAAAGGTGGAGATGATTATGCTCTCGGTATTCTAGGACAATTCCCGAACTTGAATGAATTCATATCCTTGTTAGTAATTTAGTGCTTAAGATGTGGTATGAAATTCAGAAGATGGTCTTTGATTCATTTGACACTATGGTCGAAACTGCATGCAAAATAGAGGATGTCTTAAAGGAACAAGGTATTTTAACTAAAAAAAGCAACAACAACCATAGTCAAAATAATAGCAACAATCATAAGGACAAATACAAGAGCTCGCACTAGAATAAAAATAAACAAGTAGTCAATGACGGAGTTGTTGACTCTAACCAACCAAAGGACCAAGGTGTCCTACATTTATCTAGTGTAGTTCAAGCTATGAAGCTTCAAACATCCTCTAACCAACAAGAGCATAAACAATGATATCAAGACAAATCCAAAAAGGAAAAGTGACAATTCACTAAGCTTGGTGACTCTTATGAGGATATTTTTAAGATGCTTATTTCCAACAACCTTGCACAACCGCAAGATCCAACAAATTTGTGCATACCAGATGTTAAGCGACATTGGTGGAACAAAAAATCCTTTTGCAAATACCACAATGGCATTGGGCATGACATAGAGCATTGCTAGAAACTTAAGCATCTTATTCAAGATCTGATTGAGAGTAATAAACTACAAATTAATGGGTTGAATACTAATGCAGACCACAAAGCATTTAAGGAACCTTTGCCAAAATATGATTAGGGGGAAACCTCTAAACCCAAAGATGGCAAAGCTGCAATTAACTACACTTACATGTCTACAGAAAATGTCATCAATATGCTTGAAGTTGTTGAAGAAAGTGTTAATATGTGTTAAGATATAGCTTTATTCGTATTATATATATATATATATATATATATATATATATATATATAATTGTGATTTATATTTATATATTATATAATATGGTATATATTAGTGTTAATTATGGTTATAGTAGAAAATTATGGTTATTACCATAATTGTCATATTATATTATTATATGGTCATGACTCTTCAAGACGTGACTATTCAAAAGATATAAATATATATCCATGGCTGGTGAAAAGATCAATCACAATGGTAATCTATTTCACTACAACACTCACATATATTCTCTATAGGATGATCCAGATTTCATAACATGGTATCAGAGCCTAACCTATAAGAGACTTAAAATAGAGAAATAAGGGAATGGATGAATAGGAGGAGATACAAGGCATCGAAGGAAGTCAGCAGCAGACCACAGCAAGAAACGACAAGGAAGAAGTCTGAGGAAGATCGCTAAAAGGTATCATAGCTTAGAAAGGAAGGTAAGATTAATTCATCGATTTCTGAGCACATGATTTTCATATTACTGTTTATATATATGAACACAAGTTATATATGGGCTGCACATCAATTACATTTGGTGTGCAAATTATTTCACTTGATCTGATATCAATCTAAGACTAATTCATCGATTTCTAAGCACTGGATTTTCATATTGCTATTTATATATATGAACACAAGTTATATATGGGCTGCACATCAATTATATCTGGTGTGCAAATTATTTTACTTGATTTGATATCAAACTGGATGAAATGTATAAATATTAATCTGCCTACACACTAATCAAATGGAGCACAGGTGCATGTGCCCACACACATCTGGAAGATATATAAACATACCGAAACATATGAGTTTGTATTATATATGAATATTCATGATATGCAAGACCATATGATTCACATACTATAATTAGATCTATGCTAATATATTTGTGATCTATACTTGTATGATGTAAAAGTATGTTTATCAATCCAATGATAATAATCATGGGACGGGAGGAAAGGATAATATGGGAGAACGGTGGTACCTCACTAGGTACACCACCTCATAAAATATGAGGCCAAGAGGTTTTGTTCTTGGGCCTAGGGTTGAGTTAGGACACCTTATTGTAGTCTTTCCCCCAATCCATATGGTAGGGTTTATATGATAGTTAAGGGACCTTAGCCATGGTGAAGGGAGTAAGATAGAATGATGAAGGAGAATGGCATAATGATTCCGCTAGGCATGCAAACCCTATAAGGTATCCACCCTTGGGCCTAGGGCTATGACAAAAAAGGCACCTCATCACATCTTATTCATCCCTCACTATGTTTATGGCTCATAAAAGTTGAAATGCTACATTGATGGTACTAGGGGAGGACTCAGCTATCCTAATCACTGAGGAAGGACTCATCATTTGATGCAACAAGTCTTGAGACAGAGAGCAGTGAATGGCTATATACAGTTGCGAATAAAATAAGCATAGGCAGTCACCGTCTTTTGGAGCAGTGGGAGATTACATCAGCAATGAATAATATTTTTGAAAAGAAAAAGACATTAATGCTTGTAACCATCTGATATGGAATGATTATGAGAATCTACATGATGTCGGGTTATGTATATCTAATTTCAGATATGATCGTTCAGGAGTTAGACACGATACAGGCCAGTCAACATAAGAGAGGATACAACCAGCACGTGGTGCAAATTGAAATAGGGCATGAATGGTTTCATATAAGTGGGAGTAATCCACTATTCCATAGTGGAACTAATCTCATACAAATAGAGAAAACACCTAGGAAGTATCATATAAACAATAAGATATCTAAAACTAAAAGATTGTATAGCGGATACACACAGATTTGATTTTAAAACTCAGCAAAGGCATACAATAACTTTTGAATCTTAAGATATTAAAAAGAGAATTCAGTCTAGAAAATCTGAATAGGACCAACATGATAACTTTTTCATTACCAAGTTGGGTTTGGCGTATAACCTGCAGACCTAGGTATCACATCAAAATAAGACCATTGGCATATACACGGAATAGATAGCAGCATTCTTTGGAATTGCATAATACAAGATTCCTATACTATATTTAAGGTCAATGTTTACATTAGTGATCCAATATATATATATGGATATGGATTTTAGAACTTGACCTTCAGACAAGATTTATATACATTAGGGGAGTACACATAGATATTAAATTTAAATTCAGACAAAAATGACAAGTCACATCTTAACCTCAGGTTATACTGCATTCATTATGTAAAAAAACAATGATCCATTGCAAATCCATAAACTTATTTGTCCACAAGTAAGATTTATGGGTCGAGGGAGACTTGTCAGATAGCATTAGTGTTATTCTATAGGAGGAACAACACTGAATACTAGGAAGTATATATTTATAGAAGGTTTGGAATTGCAAAGAAAAGTGAATGAGTAGAACTCAGAAGAACAGATCAAAGGGAATACAATCTGTTCACCGAGCTTATAAGTACATATATATATATATATATATATATATATATATATATATATATATATATATATATATATATATATATATATATATATATATATATATATATATATATATATATATATATATATATATATATATATATATATATATATATATATATATATATATATATATATATATATATATATATATATATATATAAATAGGTGAAGGAAAGTGTATGCATTTGTGAGGAGATATATACAAAACATTACAAGTATATGAAAGAATTTGGCAGGATGTATTAACTTAAGTATGAAGAGAAGTTGACACATCCTCAATTCTTGTAAGATACATTGATATCAAGTATGATGGGTACGAGTATCGTATTAATGGGCTCACCTTACAAAAGGAAACACTTGAAATTTTATAAAAGATAAGTAATTCATGTTTTATTTAAATTTGTAGTTTGTAATTGATTAAACAATAAATGTTATATGCTTCTATCATTTTTATGCTTGAGATAGTTTAGCCTTATGAATTATTCGTAGTCTATCTCTGACACATTTTTCAGGATGAAAGCATATGAAATTCAGATTCAGAGAAAGTCTGACATTTTCATGAGGTCAAGAAGTTGATTAGCTTGAGCTTCAGAGGGAGCATGTACAATTCAATTAACTTGTGACAATCTCAATCATATTGATTAAGAGGGAGTTCACAATTGAAGGTAAAACAAATCTAAGATTATAATAGTGGGAACTTGTGGATAGAATCACTGATGAGATGCATGTGGATAGAATACTAGAGGTCTTTATTATCTTCTCTCAAGTCCAAGAGGGAGTGTTAATATTGTAGCCTTGGAAAAGATCAAATGCATCTTATGCTAGCCAATGTAACCTTATGACTATTTAGATTATTCATATTGGTTCTCTCAGGAAGGAAAGTATGAAATGACATCCTGTAGTGACATCGAATTGAGTATATAAATAGGGTATGCCTTCGTGACAGATGGAGAAGTTAAAAGATCTACATTAGTGACATTCAAGGATCTTGATTCAGAGGGAGTAGACCATGTTTTGTTGGTTCTCTAGTAATCAAGAAATTATAGCAGACAATTATGGTTATTACCATGTGAGAAGGTTATATGTTAGGAAAAGAAGCTAGAAAATCAAATTAAGTTGGCACCCTAGGATCTTGGTCATACAAATTCAGAGGGAGTATAACATGTCAAGATGGTGTATACTTTGAATTCACCAAGACTATGAGATTGTGCAAACAATTGTAATTCAGTGGAGGTACATCCTCACTAAAGAACAAACAACTGATACTCTTACCAAGCATCTTGCTAGAAAGAAGATTGTGTACCTTCAGATAAACTTGGTATGCTAAGGAATAAAACCTTATTAGGTGAAAAGAAGGTATCTTGAATACTATGTTATTACTTGTTGTGTAATAACCTTATCATGGCTAGACAACATTGAGTTGTTGGTTTTAAATTGTCATGACTGATAGACAATTCTAAGGTGGAAGTCTTGGTTTCCACTCTCTAGATGAGCCAGAGTTTTTTTCATGAATAAATATAAAAAATTATATTGCAATATTGTGTGAAAATGATCATTTGTGTGTGGGTTAACATTTCAAGGTGACGATCTTGTAAATGGTTAACCAAAGTGTCAAGATAGACTACTTAATTGTGTGTCCCGACTGTGTGGAGATCTTGACTCTTGTTACTACTGGATGTGTAATAACGAAACCATATCATGATAGACTACTTAATTGTGTGTCCTGACTGTGCGGAGATTATGATATTCAAGTCCATTTTTATGACGAGACTACATTAACTTGTGTGTCCCAAAGTGGCGGATGTCATGATAGATTTTTGGTATTTAATACTCACTCGCTAAGATGGAGTGTTAAGATATAGCTTCATTCATATTATATATATATATATATATATATATTATTGTTAATGAAGAATTGTGATTTATATTTATATATTATATAATATGGTATATATTAGTGTTAATTATGGTTATAGTAGACAATTATGGTTATTACCATAATTGTCATATTATATTATTATATGGTCATGACTCTTCAAGACGTGACTATTCAAAAGATATAAATATATATCCATGGCTGGTGAAAAGATCAACCACAATGGTAATCTATTTCACTACAACACTCACATATATTCTCTATAGGACAATCTAGATTTCATAACAATATGATGGGAAGCAGAGATCCTCATGGTCATGATGTTAATTCTCCTCCTATATTTGATGAAAAACCCATGATTGTGCTTAGAGGTCCTCACTCTCGAAGGTCATCCCAAGCCTTAAACATGGTCACTAGAGGCCAGAACCAAGGTCTTGTGGTTATTAGATGGCCTAATTCCAAACCCAAGCAAGTGTCATCTAAATATGTCACGAAATTAGCAGTCAGTCTTGACATGAGCTATAATATTGTTGACCAGTTACAAAGAACACTAGCTCAAATATCAATTTTTGAACTCCTAGAGTTGTCTCCAAGGCATAAGCGTATCCTTGAGGATGCTTTGCATGTAGCCAATGTTCCTAACAACATAGATGTTGAAAAATTCTAGATCATGGTTAATCACCTTGCTAGCCCTCATTTCCTCACATTCTCAAAAGAAGATGACAAAGCCTTGAGCCATCCGCATAATCTTTCCCTCCATATTGAAGTCATGATCTATAGGACCTGTGTTAGGTGTGTGTTGATTGATGGGGGTGCTGGGCTCAATATATGTTCTTTGAGTCTATTGAAAACCTTGGGATATTAAGAGAAAGTAATTGACACAAGAAAGAAAATCACAATAAAAGCCTATGATGAGGTAGAGAGAAGCTCTAAAGGGTTGGCCATTCTTCCCGTTAGGATTAGCCTAGTTGAGAAAGACATTTTTGTTTTAGATTGTTGATATTGGACCCCTCGCATACAACATCTTACTAGGTAGACCATGGATTCACGACATGCAAGTAGTACCGTTTACCTATCACCAATGCATTAAGTTCCCATACAATGGCATAGAAGTCTACATACAAGTTGATAGTACTTTATCTGTTAATGCCATTTCAGTAGGGACTCATGTCCCTCTCAACTGAGAAGCAAAAATTTTTGATGTAGCTTTAGAACAGTGCAAGAACAAGTTCCAATCCATAGACCTTGGTATGGGGGGATATCAAATTGACTCTTTTACAAAAATGCCAGTCTCACCTAGGTCCTATGGAAAACCATCACAAGAAATGTGCCCTTCTTCTTTTTCCATGACTTTTTTTGACACATTTATGGAGTCTTCTTTACCCATTCAAGATGAAAAAGAAGAACTAGCCATTAGAGATTGGATCTATGAGGAGGAAAAGTACATGCATAATGAAAATTTCTCCACATCTCCTAAGGCTTATGGGAGAGGATACACCTTGGTCAAGAATATGGGCTACCTAGGTCATGGCCCCCTCAATCATAGATTAGATTCTAAATTTGAACCACTTGACCATTAGGCATAGATCTAGGACAATAATTGACCTAGGTTTTGAAGATCAGAATAAGAAAAATACTCCTATCCTAGCTACGACGGATAGTGATGATGAATCAGACTACATACCCAACCTATGGAATCAAAAAGATAGGTGTGAAGATTGAGTCCCTTCCACTAATCTCCTTTGGGGAGATTCTGATGCTCTAGCTATTAATCCAACAGTTTCAGACCTAGAGCAAGAAGAGTCCACCGTTGAAGATCATATTGAGAATCCTATTCAAGAGCACCAATCCACAAATGACATTCAAGAGGGTGTTACCCTTGGTGACATCAAAGCTTCCACATCTAGGTGTCAAAAAAATGCATGGTGTAAGCATCCCATTCGGGATTCAGATACAGATTCTCATGAATGTGAATGGGAGTCTCTCTCAGACTCCTCTACAGTTGACATGGACATTGATGTTGTCCATACATATAGTACCCAACCTATGGTAGCTAATGATTCTAGTGTAGGATTAGAGGATTGGAATCCATGAGTCACTTTAGTGGATGATGCTTTGATTGGTAGAATAAATCTTGATTTGGGTACCTTAGAGGGATACTTGACGGATCCTAACTTTGCACTCACCAGAGATAATACCTTCCATATTAACAAAATTAAACATGTTAATCCTCACCTAATTGATTGGTCTCAGTGCTATCAAGAGCCTCAGCTCTTAACCTTCTAGAATGACTATGAGATAGAATGCTACCTAAATGCCCTTGAGCTTGTAGTCTCTTCCACTAGCGAACCAACTACATGTATGACATAGCCAGATATCATACCTCAGTCACAAAATGAAAAGAAAAGTAAAAATGAATAATGGTTCTGATGGAAAAAACCACTATGTGGCGGTGTCAGAACCCAAAAAAGTAAAAACAAAGGATGTATCTGAAGGTGAAAATGTCTTTGAGGCACCTAAGCATGGGGTACTTGATAATCTTCCAAGTTTTTTGCAAGACAGGTCATTAGTACTTATTGAGCCTACACAACTAGTTAACCTAAATACAAAAGAGGCTCCATAGATTGTGCACTTGGCTCAATCTCTATCTACATAAGAAAAAGAGGCATATACCAAGTTCCTACAAAGAAAAAAGATCAATTTTTCTTGGACTTACTCAGACATGCCAGGGTTGGACACTAGTCTCATTATGAATCATTTGTCCATAGCTCCAGGCATAAAACTAGTAAAATAGAAGTTGAGGAAAATGTATCATCAAATAGCTCTTTTAGTAAAAGTAGAATTAGAGAAGCTTCTCAGTGCAAGGTTCATTAGAGCTATCGATTATGCTGAATGGATTTCCAATATAGTACTAGTTTCAAAACATGAAAAGTCCATTCATGTCTGCACCGATTTTAGAGATCTTAACAAAGCTTGCCCAATGGATGATTTTCCACTTCCTAACATAGATATGATAGTGGATATGATTGTGGGATATGAGATCTATTCTTTGATGGATGGATTTTCCAGCTACAACCAAATTAAGATAGCTCCTAAAGATCAGGAAAAGACAACATTCACTTGTGCATGGGGAACCTATTGTTGGAACGTCATGCCATTTGGCTTGAAAAATGCAGGAGCTACCTACCAAAGAGCTATGAAAACCATATTCCATGATATGATGCATAAGAATAAGGAAGACTATGTGGATGATGCCCTAGCAAAATCTAAGAAGAGGAATGCACACCTAGAGGATCTAGAAGTCATTTTAGATCATATGGAATAGTTCCAATTGAGATTAAATCCCAAAAAGTGTGCATTTGGGGTCACCTCCGGGAAACTTCTAGGATGCCAAAAGAATAGAGGTGGATCTAGAAAAGGTTCAAGCAATATTGAATATGCCACCTCCCAAAAATATCAACCAAATGAGGAGTCTCCACGGATGACTTCAATCTATCAGGAGGTTTATTTCACAACTAGCTGATAGAGCTCAACCCTTTAATAAGACATTTCATAAAGGGGTTAAGTATGTTTGGAATGAAGATTTTCAAAAAAACATGGACCAAATCAAATAGTACTTGGCTAATCCTCCAATCTTGATGCCTACTATCCTAGGAAAACTGCTCATCTTGTATGTTTTAGCAACAAAATCTTCCCTGGGGGCATTATTGGCTCAACTTGATGATATTGGAAAAGAAAGAGTTATCTATTACATCAACTGAACACTTATTTCATATGAGGTCAATTACACTAACTAGTATTGAAAAATCTTGCCTTGCTATGGTGTTTTCTTCCCAAAAGTTGCGACATTACATGCTTGTACATACAATACACCTCATAGCCAAAATTGATCCTCTTAAGTATTTTCTCGGTAAGGTTGCTCTCACAAGTAGATTTTCTAAACTGATGATGATTCTTTCAGAATTTGACATCGAGTATGTTGAGCGTAAAGCAGGCTATCGCTGATCAACTGGCTGATTTTCCCATTCAAGATAGTATGCCTATTCAAGTTGAATTTCCAGACAAGCACATAATGTACATAACTACAAGAACATGGAAGATGTTCTTTGATGGCTCTTTCATGCACAATGGTTCAGGAGCTGGAGTGTTGTTTGTCTCTCCCCATAGGTACACAATTCCTAAGTCATACAAACTTTTTTTCCCATGTACAAATAACATTGTTGAATATGAGGCCTTAAGAAATGGACTAAAACTCATAATAGAATGGGGAATTATAGAGCTGCATATTTATGGGGATTCACAATTGATCATCAACTAGGTTAATGAAGAATATCAAACAAAGGATGACAAACTGATACCCTATAAGAAGATGGTTGATTCATTGTGCTGATATTTCACCCTTGTTACCTTTCAACAAATCCCTCACATAGAGAACAAAGTAGTTGACACTATGGCTACATTGGCTTCCCTTCTTTAGCTAGAACAACATGAGTCTAGATATGAATTCCTGGTGGAAAAGCTACGCTACCCTATTTTTGACTCCTTAGAAAGCCATGTCATTTGTACCTTGGTTAGTCATGAGTCATCCCACTATGGTGCTAGTTACTCATATCTTTGTGATGGCATTATTCCTGAAGCCTTCAACTATTCTAAAAGAAGAAACCTTGTCCGTAATGCCTCTCGCCACACCCTTGTCTCTGGTGATCTGTATAGGAGGGTTTTAGATGAGACACTTCTTAGGTGCTTGGAAAAGGATGAGTTTGACCGATTGTTAGCTGACATTCGTGAGGGCATTTGTAGAGGACATTACAATGGTCTTGCCATGGCCCAAAGGTTGCTTAGGGTAGGTTACTATTGGCCCACAATGCATATGGATGCTATAGCTTTTGCCAAGTCTTATGAAAAGTGTCAGAAACATGGAGACCTGATTCATGCTCTAGGTAGGGAGCTTATTCCTTCTATTTCTCATTTTCCATTTCAGTGCTGGGCCTTTGACCTTGTTGGGTAGATTCATCCCAACTCATCAAGTGGACATAAATTCATTATTACTGCTATTGAATACTTTACCAAATGGGTAGAAGCCATTCCACTTTCTGTTGCGTCAGGTAGAAAAATTTCTTTGTTCATTTTGAATCACATCATTTGTTAGTTTGGAGTACCTTCTAAAATAATCACTGACAATGGAGGTCAGTTCATAAACAAGGACCTTACCCACCTCTGTAAGAAATTCAGGATAAAACAGCATTGGTCCTCCATTTACTTCCCACAAGGAAATGACCAAGCAGAGGCTTCTAGTAAGACCATTCTCAAAATCCTCCATAGAACAGTTCACAAGAATGGTTGAGACTGGCATTTACAGATCAATCCAGCCTTATGGGCTTATAGAATGAGTATCCGTACTCCCATAGGGGCTACTCCTTTTTCCCTCACTTATGGTGCCGAAGCAGTATTACCTTTAGAAGTAGAGATCCCTTCACATAGAGTCTCTCTCAGAGGTTTGGTTTCAGATGAAGATTATCGCTCCATGAGATTACAAGAATTGCAACTTCTTAATGAGAAATGAAGAGCATCATTTGATCACATAAGAGTTTACCAAAAGCGTATTTCCAAAGCATTTAACAAGAAGGTTCACCCTAGAGAATTTCAAGTGGGGGATCTTGTCCTGTGCGAGAATCCTAAGAACCAACAACATCGAGAGCAAAAGGGTAAGTTTGAACCTAATTGGCTTGGACCATACATTATTACTACTCCTTTTGAGATAGGTGCTTACTTACTATCTGATGAAAAGGGGGAGCAACTCCCTGATCCTATCAACATTTTGCACCTAAAGAAGTTCTACCCATGATGCCTATTCTATCTGGGGGCATCCTTTGTACATATTTATGGATCCTGAAAAAATACAAAAAAATCAAAACATGCAAAAAATTCAAAAAAGATAGAAAAAGTGCCTTGGTGAAAACCTGGAAAGAGGCACCTTAGTAGCAAAAAATACAAAAAAATCAAAAAATGCAAAAAAAATAGAAAAAGTGCCTTGGTGAAAACCTGGAAATAGGTGCTACTTGAGGCCTTTGCACCCTTGTTTCTTAGCATGCGTCCTCAACACTTAGCCTTTCTCCATCTTGCCTTGTCCTTGTTGCCTTGGTTTGGAATTGGTCTTTGTCTTTGTCTAGGGGCCATACCTGTGTTAGCTTTGGTCTCTAGGATGCGTTGGTCTTTAGGACATCTTGCAAATGGTGTTTTTCAATACCACCCAAACTATGTTTTTCAACACTCCCCTAGTGTCAAGTGTTCCTTAACACTTATAAGTTATCCTACCTATAGTCTAGTATGATATGATATTTCCACTAGCAGATGTGATACTCAATGTTTGACTCTATGACCTACACACACACACTTAAACACTTGACTTGCTGCGACTTCTTTGACTTTATTTTCTTTGTGTGCTTTCTATGATGATTTCTTTGATGAGTGTTCTCTCCCAATGATAGTTTTTGATGATGCTTAGCTAGAAGACTGAGGGAATGAGAACATGTTTTATTGCTTTTTTTGCTTGTGGCTATATTTTGTTGATCCTCACTGTCATTAGCATTTATGCTTGATCCACTTGACACTTAGGATCTACAAGGTATTATCCTTGACAGTTTATGCAAGTGCATGCTTATAGTCATCTTGACTTTCCTTGTGTCTTGATGCAAGTATAATCTTGCTATATTAAACTTAGGTAATTTCACTGCAGTAGTCATCTTGACCTACATGTCTTTGGTGTCTAGGTGGGATTCCCACATTTCATCTGATATAGATCATATTCATATACCCATAGTCATACTAGGGATTATTGTATGATCTTGTGATAAAGCTCAATGATGATTATTAGATGTCTATTGGCGTTGTGACCTTGCAAGTCAACTACTTTTTCATTGTAGCTTGCATTTCTAGGTTCATGTTAGATTAGCTTTGCATTTTGCACATGGAGAGAGCTCTCCTTTTATCTTTCATGGACCAGTCAGTCAGCTGCACTCACCTTTCACTTCTTCTCAATCATGTCTTTCACTTCTTGTCTTTCATATCACATCATTTTCTATTCTTTTCAGACTCGAAATCAAAATCCAAGTTAATCTTGATAGTCCAAATTGCATTTCAAAATTTCCCCTTCTTGTACGCAGTTGGCTAACCATTTGAGGCATGATCCTTCATCTTCACCGGGGCATCTTTATTTCTTCACCCCCATCTCTTTCAAACCTCCTAATCTTTCACTCATCTTCATCTTTCCGAGGTTTGACTTCATCTTTTATCTATCTCAGCCAAACTTAGTCAAACTGGGGCATGTCTTCATTTCTTGATGGTTATCCTATCATGCTTCATCTTTGATTATGATTTCTAGTGACTTGATCAAGTTTATCAGTTTGTTGTTCTCCTCTACTTGACTTTGATTTCGATTTTGAGGGCGCAGTACCTATCAGCTTTAATCCTTTGATTCATCTTTGTCATTCAGCTCAGCTTGAGATTCTTATTTTGGGACTTGACTATCACTTAACAGCAACGGTGTTGGTCTTGTCTTTTGATTCTTATCTCTTATTTTCAGACTTGATTATCACTCAGTAGCAATGGTGTTGATCTTGTCTTTTAGCCGGTTTATCTTTGATCTAATGTGTTCCCATCCGTCGAACACACATTTGAGTTGTCTTGTGATCCCAAATCGATCTCACATTTCAATTCTTCTTTGGCCACATGTGATTCCAAATTGATCTCAAATTACCAAAAGAGGGGCAAATGTATGCACCCTAAAATGGTCACCTAGACTTTGGGCCCCCATTCAGCAATTTATCAATTTCCTGAATCAACATTTTTAGCTTTATATCAATTTCCTTGATCAAATCCTATTTTTATCATTTATTCGACTTTATTCTATGGGCTAACCATTTTATCCTAAGTCTTTATTTAATTAAAAGGAATATTTCCTCCCCTTTTATTAAATAAAAAGCCCTCACTTTTCCTCTTATCCTAAGTTGCACAAATAAAGCATTATTCTTATTTTATAAAAAGAAGAAAAACACTTTTTGTCTTATATGGGACACAAAATTCAACTCTTATTTTCTCATTGGAGGATATTTGTGCACATGGATTGATCCTCTTTTATGCTCCACCATTGATTAAATCTTTTCCTCTTAATCTCCATCATCTGTTGATTTTTCACTTCCTATAAAATAAGAGCTCTCTTCTTCATTTTCATAGATGAATCTTTTATGCTAATGTTATGCTATAGGTTTTCTAGGTCACTTTGGAGCTTTTGAAGATTTGGAGCATTCTTGGCATTTGCATCTACATACTATCTTAGTTTCATTTCATGTAATCATAGTTTCTTTTCTTGCATCATAGTTGCATTATCATGGCATTCATAGCTTAGTTTCCTTTATGCTTTAGATTAATTCACCTAGCTTAATTAGGAGGCTTTGTAATACGTGTACTTCCATTTCATAGCATAGCTTGTATACTCATCTTAATCTAGTTTGCATTGCATTTCATTTGATTCTTGGGGATATTGGCATTCTTTCCCTTGTCTTCATTTGAATCTCTCATAGTGTGGTTTACTAGCAAGGTTATAGGCTTAATAGGCTAAGAGAAATATTCAAACTATCCTTGTGACTCCATGCTTAGGGAGCTATGGATCAATTTTTGAGACCTCATTCTTGAGTGTTCTTGAATGTAATGATTCATAGAAGTGCACTATTTTGTGTGTACAGGAAGTAGTTGAGACAACAACAAAGTGGATTTATCCACTTAGATATGAAGTTGATAAACAAGTCCTAGAAGCATATGCACAAGTATTGCTTTCAGCCCCTAAAGACCCTAATGAGACAAGATGGGGAACCTATGAAGAAAAGACAAGGGAGGTAGATGCAAAACTAAACAACACAAAAACAAAAAGGAAGGTTACCAAGGTTACCTCAGAGATCTTAAAAATTCATGGAGTGTCTCAAGTAGACCTAGACAAAGCAAGGGAAGAAAACATTGCTTTTGAAATTGAGAGTGTAGCAACAACAAAGTCAAAATTAGAGGATGCTAAGCTAAAGAAGGTGAAAATTGAGAAGTCTAATTCTCAAAAGGGTAAAACTAATGTTACTCCTTCTATGCCCAAGGAAACTATTGATCTTACTACTCCTCTAGACTATAAGACAATGTAAAAAAGGAAGAAAGAGGTTGGCACTAGTCATCCATCCTTGCGAGCAACAAGAAGTAGAAAGAACACTCAAGATCCTCCTGAGGTAAGTTTCAGACCTAGTTTAAAAGTGTTGAGTACAAGAATTATAGATGAAGGAAGATTAGATCAAATAGGGAAGTTCTATGACAAATACAATGAAATTGACAAATCAGAGATTTATGGCATGATCATAAATCATATGATCAAGTTCAAAAGGATAGTCTTGGAACTAAAAATAATGATTCTAGACAATGTTTGGAACATCCTAGAGTCATTGAAGAAACAAGCCATTGAAGAAGATCTTAGGATAAGAGAAAATATCCTAGGTGAAAGTCTACTAGTATGTTCCTTAGAAGAAAAATCACTATTGTTAGAATTGGTAAATGCACATCTACAAATAAAACTAAGAACACTTCACATAATGGACAAATTTTTTGATTTGACAACAAAAGAGGAAGACAAAGCATTTGAAAAGGTTTTCATGAACATGCACATGTACCCTCCTACTATGCCCACAACTCAAGTACCCTCTAAGGAAGTCAAGGTGGAAAAGTCCACTAATGCACCTATGACAAGTCCCTAGGATTCAGTGCATGTAGTTGATACATCAATAGAGGAAGATAAGTCTGCACCAATGAAGGATAGCACCATTATCATTGATAATGTAGAGATAGCCATGGAGGCCATAGATAAAGATCTAGACAAGCTTGAAGAAGCTTTTGTGAGCACACAAGAAGCTAAAATGTTATGTGGTAACAATTCTCCCAATCCACAAGAAGTATTGATTGGAGATATGACAAAAGTGGAGGAAGAAAAGAAAGAAAAAGAAATAGAAAAAGAAGAAGAAAAGATGGAAGAGGAAAAAGAAAAAGAAGAGGAAAAAGGAAATGAAACAACAGATAAGCCTTCTATTAAAATAAGAGTTAAACAAGAAATAGTGGATAGAACTCCCATCACTCCATCATCCTCAGCAGCATTGTTGTCAAGTTTGACACTTGACACAACCAGTTTGGATTCATGGGGAGAAGACCTGATCAAGATTAGTGTCCTAGCTATGGAGAAGGAAAAAGAGAAATAGGTAATAAGGAATCCTTTGTTTTTTGAATCAGTCAACATATTGAATAGTCTATTTCCTTAGACAAGAAAGTGTCTAAGGTACATTTAGTTGATGATGTTAGCAACATCCTCGCAGTCTTCAAAATCAATTTTTCTACCTTGGAAGAGTCAACATCTCAAGTTGCAAAAGAAAAGTATCAGAAGAAAAGACTGAGTGAATTAGTTACAACTTTTCACTTGACCTGAGTTCACTAAAGACTGGTCAAGCATCTTTGAAGGAGTTTACAAAAAAGGGCAAAAATATCATTTCTGATTGTATGAATCAAGACAAACTCACTGCTAATCTATACAAGAAGATACAAGAGGTAGAAGCTATGATAGACAACATAAGGAAATTAGTGGAGGATCCATCTATTGATGTGAACATGTGTAATAATGTCTACCAAGGACTGATAGATAAGATTGAGAAGGTAGAAAAGGAGATGTCCAAGATAAGGGCTGGGTAGACTCAGCTAAGGAATGTTCTTGCACCCTCATTATATATACTTAATTAGAATATAAAGGAGATAGATGCCACTATGGTTACATATGATCAAGGTCCTAGCAAAAATTTGGATAAGATGGAGAAGCTACAGTATGCATTATGCATCCATCTACAGATTATAAATTCATTGATCACATTTTGGAAGAAGGAGATCCAAAACCTGCAGATAGCATATCCAGATGTTCTCTCATAGTAAGTAGTTGTATATACAATTTTGAAGCACCTTTGTCATGAATGTCAAAGGGGGATTATGTAGAGAATATGGTTATAGATATATATAAGGAGATATAAGATAGAAAGATATGTACAGGGAGATATAAGACAAAAGTTTTTTGTATCAAGGAATAGTTAGCAACTTGGCCATATTCCTTTGTTGCCATCAATAAAAAATGGGGAGATTGTTGGAAAGTTGGCTATACTGGTGTATATGACTTAATATAGTTTTTTCATTATGGCAACAAAGTCATATAGTGGTTTGGAGTTAGTGCACTTGATGAAAAGATTAGAAATTGGTGAAGATTGGACAGTGTACAAAGTACCCAAAGCTCAAAGCATCAACACACTTGTGTATGAAAAAATTATGGTGTGCACCCTAGAAGATAATTTGGTTAGACTATATTCATGTTTATTCTATGAGCACATGATCAAATATACAAGTACGACAAAGTTACAGATAGTTCAAGTTATAGAGCCAGTGTGTGCCAGAGAAGAACAGAGTAAGCAACTGACTATTAGCATTTTGATTTGCAGTTATGTTCTTAAGTTGTAAAGGTTATGTGCCTATTGTAATTAGGTTTTTGACATGCAATTATATTTCTTTGTAAACACGCTTGAGCCAATTCAATTGGAAGCGTTCTATGTAATCGATTAAAGGGCCGACCTAGTTATTTGTTTTATATGTGCATATAAATATGAGATGTGCACATTGTAATTAGTATGAGAGTTGATAGAGAGTGAAGATAAGAAGAGCATAAGTGTGTGAAGAGTCTATAAGATTTATTAGAGCTTTGCAAGAGGTCAAAGCATCAGTGCATCAAAGAAACTGATGAGACAAGCAATGTCACAGTGATAGTTCATCCAACAGATATAGTGTGTATCTAAGATCAAAAGGTTGCAGCCTTCACCACTTGAGCAATGAGCTCTAGGATAGTGAGTCCACACCCATAACAAGGTTTATTGTAAAAGAATCCTAATAGGGTCTGACCCTTGACAAGGTCTACTGTACTTAATACATTGTAAAGAAACTCCTAATAGGGTTAAGGATCTTCTAACAATGATCATAAAACACTAGTACAAAATATTAGTGGGTGTCAATTCCCACCAAGGTTTTTACCTATTTGGCTTTCCCCATAACCATATTGGTCTTATGTGTTGATTTCATGTTTCATGTTTATGTGGATGTTCATTTCAGTACTTAAGTATTTAAGTTCAATTTAAGATTAAGTAAAAAGATAAAATACAATGAACACTGATTCACCCCCCCTATTAGTGTTCCCATTCCTATCAGATTAGACTCAGGGGTCTATTTTTCCTTTTCTCCTTCTACATCCTCAAAAAAATTTTATTTATCTTCCTCTCCCCTAGTCCTATCAAGGATTGAATAATTAGAAGGGGCTTCCTCCCTTTCTATATCTTTACTAGTTGACCCTGTCTTGGATATTTTTTTCTTTCTATCAGTATGAGTACTAGGTGAAGAGGTTTCTACAAAAGTATCTACGATTTCTACTACATGGGATGCCTGAGATGAAATATTTGGTCATAATGTTTTAGGTTTTACAAAGTATTCTCAAGATAATGGGGGAGTATCCATCAAGGATCATTCTATCAACAACTTTATTAATGCATGATGAGTAAAAAAATATTTCTATCCTTTCTTTGTTTCCTCTAAAATAATGGAAAAAAATTATAAAGAAAATTTGGAACATTGTAGTGGCAACAATGTCTAGTATGACTCATCAATTTAAAATGTACAACTTGCAGATAGGAGAAGCGACCTTCACAAGTAAGGTGCCTAATAATGTGGGTTGCGAGTAGTGAAAACAATAGTGAAAATGAGAACCTTTTTGTTTCTTTCTTTCCTACCTCCAAAGGAGGATCATCTTCCCTTATTGTGAACTCTACTCTAGTTGATTGAGCATCATGCTTAGTAGGGTAGGGAATTCCCATAGTTGTCAGACCTGCTGCTTCTACAATCCTTTTCTCTGAGGCTATGATATTTAACCCCCACACTTCTGCTTCATCTTTATGAAATGAATTCATGAAGTCAAATGTAACATCATAATCATATTTATTTAACTTGAGGAAATATATCAACCAACCTTAATTGTTAAATAATTGAACCACTTCATCATCTTGTAACAATGTTGTGTGGGAAACTAGTTCATGGCGGATTAATTGACCCTTCATTGTAGATTTTCTGAACCCTTGACCAACTATGTTGTCAAACTAATTAAATCTTTAGAACTATACCAAACTTCCACAACTCAACTAAAGAACTCTAAAATGAAGCTAAAAATACATCTGAAGCATGAAAAACTCTCAAGAAAGCTTACAAAGTTTAAACCCAACTAACTGCATAAAATCTATTTGACAACACTTCTTTAAACACCCTCATAACTAATATGACCTATAAATATTATGATAGAGTAAGGTGTTAAAAAATATTATGAATAAATAATGTTTTAATACGTAGGTGTTTGTACAACAAGTATTAATGTGTTAAAAAAGGTTCTCATAATTCAAATGCATGGTCAGTCACATCACCCATTTAATGTAAATGGATGCAATTAATTAATTATGATAAAAATTTGATGACAAGTTTATTGGAAAGAGTGGCACTTGGATGACATGGATAAGAAATAACAAAGGTTTCGTACAAGGTTATGACAAAATAATATATACCCTACCCCCTACTTAAACTTTTCCATACATCCACACATGTAGATTGACTTGGTAATCATTGGGTGTTTAGAAATACATTGATCGTATAAAAAACACTCTAAGATTTGTAATAAATGAATAAACATAGTGTAATATATTAATGAATGTTGCATACCTAGAGAACTAAAGCCGTAGTGGATGACAAGTTAGTTGTATGGTAAGCGGAAATGATTAGAAAATGTGTGGATTGTGAAATGATGGGTGGAATGAAAATGGAATAAAATAAATATGAAGTGGAGTGGAAAATTATGATGGAGAAAAAGAACTTCCTAGAGAAAATGAAGTATTTATTATGACAAATGACATAGTCTTCAAAGAGGTGTTGCAAGAAGAAGGTTGTTTCCCTCAGTTGCAAGAAATGCTTCTTGATTTGTTGCTTTAGGAAGTACCTATGATTCTTGTTATTCAAATTTCTTTAGGAAATTAGACTTGGAAGTATGTTTATGGTACATGCAAAGCCTATGACCATTTACCATCAATTTGAATCTCACAGGATCAATAGTGGTTAATTGAACAATTCCATTATCAAATACATTCCCAATTTCATAAGGGACCAACCATCATGTATTCAGTTTACCTTAATTCTCTTGAAAATGAGAATAATATAACAACACCTAGTCACTAGTTGTAAATTGCTTTGTCTTAATGTGACTATCATGCCATTTATTATATTATTGCTAAACCAATTCATATTGTTATAGGGCTGATTTCTTTATTTCATTTAGGGAATTGAGCTATGGGAGAGGCTCTTAATATGCTAAAGAAAGCTATATATTCATTTCTAATGTTGTTCTAAGAGTCTTGTGTTCAAGCTCAATGGACAACGTTGCTATTTTTCTATATAGTAGTTCGAAGGGTTTGAACCCTATTATAGTCTTCTAGGTTGTTCTATATGCCCTTACTACTTCAAGAAGTTTTCTACTCTAGTATTTCTTATGTAGATGTGCTATCTTGGTTAATATAGACTCAATTTCATAGTTGGTGATCTCTACCTATCCATTAGCCTAAGGGTGATATGGACTATACTTTTAGTGGCATATGTTATACTCATTCATCAATGTTGTAATCAATGTACAAGTAAACTGGGCTCCTTGGTCTATCACTAGCTCTCTAGGAATTCCACATCTGGTGAAAATATCCTCATATAATAATTATTCCACCTTATTGTCTCTTGCATGCATCATAGCTCTGACCTAAACCCACTTGGTTACATAATCAGTGCATACCAAGATATATGACATTCCATTGGAAGGTGGATCAATAGGTCCAATAAAGTCCATTCCCCATTTGTCAAAAGGGGTTACTATTACATTGAGGTGAAATGGCATCTAATCAGACCTTGTTGGGTGGCCCATACATTAGAATCTATCATATTTCCATGTATAGCGAGCTACATCCTTATGTAGTGTAGGCAACTAATAGATTGTTGTCAAAACCTTCATGTCTATCTTTTTTGTAAAGAGTTATCTGCCATAAGGTTCATCATGATAGGTATGAATAATGTCATAGGTCTCATTCTCATATAAATGCCTTCTCATGACTTGGTCAGGACCTGTGTAAAATAAACAATTCTTTATTCTGGTAAAATTAAATCTCTTTTCTACCAATAGTCTCTTCTCCTTTGCTAAGAAATAATCCAGTACCATGTTAGCAACCAAATAATTTGCAATATATGCATACCAAGGTGATTTAGAAGATATGGAAAAAATGCTCATTTGGAAAATTATCATCAATCACTTGAGAGTCTTGAGTTGTAGGATTTTGCAGCCTAGACAAAAAGTCATCTACCACATTAGATTTCCTTGGTTTATCAATAATTTTTATGTCAAACTCTTGCAATAATAGAAGCCAGTGTGCTAATCTCCATGAGATTGAGGGCTTGTTCATGAGGTAATTTATTTATGCATTATTAGTATGGAAAAAGATATGATATCCTATAAAATGGTGACATAACTTATTGAGGTTGTAGACAACAACTAATAATTCTTTCTTAGTAAATGTATAGTTTAGTTCATGGACTTATAGGTTATTTCTAATGAAGTAAATAACATTCTCTATGGAGACTTCTTTCTATCCCAAAACTTATCCTATAGAATAATCAAAAGCATTTGTATGTATGTGAAATGGAATTGACCAATTGGGGCATTAAAGAACATGTGCTTGGGTTAGAAGAGCCTCAAGATGTAGGAACGATACTTCTCAGGTTGTTGTCCAATTGAATTCAGATTCTTTTGTAAGGAGGTATACAATGGACTGACTATTTTACTGAAATCCTTTATAAATTTTTTGTAGTAACCAACATGTCCTAAGAATCTCCTAAAATCCTTCTGCTTGGAAGGACTAGTAAAATTAAAAATAAATTTTATCTTAGAAGGACTTGTACACTAACCTAAGAAATATAATAACCTAGGACAACACCTTCTTGCATCATCATGGAATATTTCTCACTATTTAAAGAGAGATCGTGCTCTTCACATCTTGTGAGGAACTTCTCTAAATTAGATAAGGCTTCTTCATATGTTACTCCATAAGTGGTAAAATCATCCATATAAATCTCCATACAGTCATTAGAAATATATTAAAAGATACTAATGACTACTCATTGAAATGTGCCTGGAGCATTACATAAACCAAATGGTAAAATAGAGTATACAAAAGTTCTTTAAGGATAGGTGAAAATTTTCTTTTGTTGGTCTTCAAGAGAAATCCTTATTTGATTATATCCATTGTACCCATCCAAGAATGAGAACTATTTCTTTCTAGCTAATGAATCTAGGACTTGATCAAAAAAAGGAAAGGTAAAATGATCCCTTTTAGTTGCAGTGTTCAACTCTCTATAACCCACACATAATCTCCATTTCCCACCTTTCTTAGGTATAATTACTAAAGGTTAAACCATTTTCTATCTGAGATAGGGTAAATAAAACTAGCATCTAAAAATTTCTACAATTTAGTTATAACTATCTCCCAAAGGGTAGGATTGACTCTCCTTTGATGTTGTCTAATAGGCATACTTCCTTCCTTTATATAGATTCTATGAGTACACAACTTACGATCTAATCTCTTCATATCCCCATAATCCCATGCAAATTCATGTTTGTGTTCCTGTAATATCTTAATCAAAGATGACTATTGTGATTGAGTAAGCTTGTTGTTTATGTTCAAGCAATGGCTTGGAAGAACCTCTATTTGCTTTGTCAATTCTATCATGAAGGCTGCAATAAAAGGAGGTGTTTGAATCTCATGAGGAAGAAACTTATGAAAGATATCATGAGCTATAGAAGTATCGAAGGATTCATACTGAGAATATAGTGGCTATAGGAGGCATGGTGCATTAGATGGCCAATTAAAGGACTATTCATTTACTCCATAGTTGTTCTATATAATGTTTGTGAGAAATTATTCTTCTCCTTGGAGATGTAGGAAAGTAATCCTTTGTAGCATCATTAATTGGGATATTGAATCCACTTCTTCTACCTCTTCTCCTAAATTTGACCAAACAGTTTGAGCTAAATCTTGTTGAGGCTAAGCAGGGGGGTATAAAGCCAGTTTCTTAGTTGTTAGTCAATCTAAAATGGTCATATCTCCAAAATGCCAACCTATACATTCCATTAGTAGTGGCTAACCATGGCCTTTCTAGGATGGTAGGATATCCCCCAAGTGTTACTTTAGGAGATAATATCGTGAAGTCTATTGGATATTCCCAATAATCTAAAGTCACAATCTCATCATCTACTATCCCATTAGATTTGATGGTTGAACTATCTATAAGCTGCAGGACAATAGGAGTGGATCTAAGACTTAAGATAATCAATTTCTTCATGGTGTCCTTAGTCATAACATTAATGGTTACTCCTAGATTAACTAAGGTATTTTCACAGATTGGCCATTAATGATAATTTCAAGGTCAATGGGTTACCAAGATCAAAATACTTGAGAATTAAAACTTTATCTAACATGATATCTACTAATTATCCAAGAACATGGACAATATGAGGATTTTTCTTTCTCTTCCTACTAGGTTTCTGAGATGAGATTCCTTGATAGCTTTTCTATAAATAAGAACATCCTTGATATCTTGAAAAATGGGAATTTGAACACAAATGTTCTTGTGCTCATCAATAATATCAAATTCAGCTTCTTCTTGAGGTTTGGGTCCTTCACCTTGTAACCTTTGAGGAAAAGGTGGAAAAATTTTCTTCTGGCTATTAGGCTCTTTTAGTGAATTGGTGTGAGTAGGTATATTGGGAATATTAGGACCGTTCACTTGTTATGATTCTTGATCTATAATTTATGTGATTATAGGTGGTTCTAGGGAAAGCAAAGGAGTACCATACCTTAAATGGATATCACCAATAGAGGGTATATGTTGGGTATTAATTTTCATGTGCATAATACATAGGTTGTTTTTGCTATTGTAGCTTGTTGTTGGGGTTTGGCAGATGTTGTGTAGGTATTTGAGTTGGTTTTGGAGAGCCAATATTAGTTGCAAGAGGTGGTATAAGTTCTTTTTATTGTGGATAAGAGGGAGGCTATAGGAGTTCAGAGGGATGAATTTTCCATTGTTGGCCTCCTCTCCATTATAGATTTTTCTACCAATTACCTTGTGGTGGTTTCCATCCCCCTTAGGGTTGTGACCATACTCACATGGGTTGCTGCTAATTCCCTTGAGGAGGTTTCCATGAAGGGTTCTAGTAATTAGGCCACTGAGGTTGAGGGACATTCCAAGGCTGAGATTGATAATTATATATAGGCTGTCATTGAGTATTATATGCATTGAAATAAAGGCCACTAAAAGTTGAAGTGTCTTGAGGCATACCTTGTCTTGGATCCCATGGCATCCTTTCTATAATCTAGAACACTTGATCATTATCTCCTTCTACTGGCTTTAAGTTAGTGGGAAGCTTCTTAGTCTCCAAATTAGCCACCATCTTGCAATTGCAATCTCTTTTCTTTTCTTGACAATGAGAACATAATTAAGCTAACATGGCTTCAACTTCTTCATGTTTCTTCTTGGCTTGCATGGTATCTAGCTCTGTTGCCATGTTGTTGATAATATCTTTATTAAAGTTTGGTAAAATATGAGTTATCTTTGTCCTTGATATACTAGTACCATTGGACTTCCCCATAGTAGATCTATATCCTCTATCTTTCTTTCCAGAAACTCTTGAATAGTTATGGCATATCCTCTTAATGTCATCCTAGTTTTACTTAGTTATGTCTTTGTCTACCATCAAATCCAGAGCTTCAGTACATCCTTCATTTACTCCTCTAAAAAATATAAGCTTTTGTGATTCCTCATTAAGTTTACGTTGAGTGTTCTTTTGGAGGCTGAAGAGAAACTGAGCTACATAGTCAAGTCCAATCTCTCATCTTCCTTTTGGGACATTTTAAAGATGTCATCCACTCTCATATAATTGCCTCTACAATATTCCTTATAATTTTTCAAGAACTTAGTCTTCATCCCATCCCAGTTATGGATGACATCATTTCCTAGACCCACGAACCATCTTAAGGCTAAATCCTTCAAAGTTGTAGGGAAGAATTTAAGTCTATGAGCATCAGTATTGCAGTCATAACTTCTACAAAGGTTATCAAAATCAAAATTAAAGGTATCAGGGTCCTCTTTTGAGTAAGTGCACCAAGATGGTGAACGAAAAGGGGGTATAAGTGGCCACTTTTTTCTGAAATCAAGGAAACCTGAATTTCACAAATTGATTTTAGGGTCATACACTCAAAACTAGGAGTTGTGTAAACAATAATAATTGTAGTACTCTGAATCTACTTTCTAAACTACTAAAGTTTTTTAAAAATGAATAAGATTAAGAGGGTCAAACCTCTCATGCACAAAAAATTGTTCCTGATTTTTTTAGAAAAACATAACATAGCTCTTTCCGTGTGCTTCACAAAATCTATAGTTAGATTTAGTATTTTGCAAAATCCTTTGGTAGGATGATAGGTACAAGTGATATCTAGAAGTTGTATATTTTTTTGTAATTTTTTGTTTAGTATTTTATTTTTTATGATTTTTGGAAGTGACCGCATCATGAAAATCTGGTACTTGTTCATACATTGGGCATAACTTGCATCAAAATAATCCAAATCGTAATTTTTTTTAAAGTGTATAGAATCTAGTGTAGAATAGTAATATGTAATTTATTTTGAATTTGGTCAATTAGATCAAAAGTTATTAAAAAAATGGTAGACATATGTTTGTGAGGACTGTAAAGACACTGGTAAAGAAATTTAAAGTTTACTATGCTAATGTTGTCCAAAAATAGAAAAAATTATATTGTTAGAAAGCTTAGAAGATGTGTGAGATGATGGTGGTAATTTTAGAGATACCCACTTGATCATTTGTAAATTTGATGGGGGTGAAGTTAAGAAATCATGTTGAAAGAAGGAAAAACATGTAAATGGACAAAATTGGAGGGAAAATGGGCTTGCAAGCCTTAGGGTGCTATTAACATTTTTTAATATTTTTGGCTAGGCTTTCTTAAACCAAGTCTAACATGATTTTGAATTTTGTATAACACGCATGGGTTATGAAAATTTTTGTCTTTCTTTTATGTGGCCACTAGACTATCCACCATCTTGGTGCAGTTACCCTTTCACTAGGCCACAAAACTTAGGAAGAGCTGAAGAAGGTATATTCCTGATATTTTGATTATCTTGTTGATCAATAATAGGGAATGAAAAGGTAGTTTCTATTCTCAATGGACCTCTAGGTTGATAGACTACCAAAGCCATTTGATTATAAGGTTTTTGGTCTTGATTGAGAAGGATTTGAGGATGGTGAATGTACTAATTGGCTAAGATGTCTGCAAAAGACTCTCTCTCTCTCTCTCTCTCTCTCTCTCTCTCTCTCTCTCTCTCTCTCTCTCTCTCTCTCTCTCTCTCTCTCTCACACACACACACACACACACACACAAGTTTCAATCACCCTCATTTAAAACTTTTTCCATTTAATTTTTATTTCTTTCCCATCTTCTTCTAGTTCCTCCTCTCTTTCCCCCTTTCCCTACATGATGCTTGACTACTCATGTGTTAGTCACCCCTTCAATTTTTAATTATTCTCACATCTCTTTCCCATCTTCTCCTTAGTCTCCTTTGATTTGTACAAGCTTTTATATCTATTTTTTCCATGGAGGATGAAGAAATGAAAGATCTCTTTATATATTTATCCTGTATGCAATAAAAAATTTAATACAATTCTTGAAAACTTGATGAGAAAGATATATTTGATGGATCTTTGAATTTATTCAATGTTATTTTTGGATAATTTGTAAAGAAACTAACACATTTTATTCTTGTATTACAACTAAATGACAAATAAATTATTATGTATGTATTTCATGAAATGCATCGCTCTAGCATTTTCTTCACATTTCATAAACAAGAAATACAATCATATTGTGTTGTAAAAATTAAATGGGCAAAAGAAGAGATGGAGTCAAATAGTACAAACAATAAACTAAAATTTTGACATAGTTGGAAATAATTTATCAACTATCACAACCTACAATTGGAAATTTTTTTGTGTTTGATACTGCATGAGGATTTGTACTTTGAGGTTCATATGTTTGGAATATTGAAATGCCTAAAAAATATTAATGCTCTTCCTTCTGGGAAAAAAAAAGATTGATTCAAATACGAGATGCCCAAAATTCAAAATTCATAGTTTGAATCAACTAACTTATGGAGTTGGCATTTTAATTTTACATTTTATCAAAGTATCCAAGTCTTCTTTTCTTGAGGAAGCTTGAGATTGAGGCTAAAAATGAGAAAAATGGATATTGTTGCCATAATTGTCATTGATAAAGTACTCATTCTTCTTTGCAGCTCTCATTTTATGTGGTGTAGTGGAGACTTTGGGATTTTAGCAGGATTATAATAGATTAATAGATTATAGAAAAGTAAATTGAATTTCAAAGATGTGATGAATTTGGTTTTTTTTGTTTGAAGTTCTAATTAGTTGATTCATAATCTAAATGTTTTTTTTTGTATTTTTGTACATTATCATTACAAACTATGCCAAATTTTATGATTGATTTGAGAGGAAGCAAAGTTAAATTTGACCATGAGAGGGTAGTAAATATTGTTGGATCGATTTCCTTGATTGTGTGTCTTTTTAAAAAAAAATATTTTTGGGATGATTAAAAAGGGCAATCAAATTTAGAAACAAAAAAGTGAATAATCTCATGAATTGTGTAAATCCTATAGAATTAAGAGTTTCTCTTGTTCTTCCTTATTGTTCCCAAAGATCTTTTCTTCTTACTGCCACCTCCTAGATTCACAGATATGATGACAACCTTATGGAATGAGGCATTAAACTTAATGAAAAGTAATTTGTTTTACATTGTAAGTTAGCTCTTATTTTTTCTTCTCTAAATATTTTCTTTATATTGTACTAGGTTTGATAGAGATCTGAGGTGACAGATAGTATAAATTTATTTGCTAGTTTAAAAAACCATACATAAAATGTATGATAATGTGCATGTTAAGAATATCTTTTAATAGTTGTCTATTCTATTTTTAGCTATTTTTTACAATTTATTGTAAAGGACTAGAAGCTCTATAAAATGGAGCCTTAGTGTTGTTTTAAATCAATGTGTCATGTTTGTAATATTCCAAGGAGTAGACAATTATATGTAATCATTAACTTTTATATTGTAGCGGTATATGGCCAATTTCATTTTGGTTTTAGCCACATAAACTTGGTGTAATCCTATAAGGCCCAATTAATTTGCAACCTAAACTATGTTTTAAATATCTTATGATGGTTCTACTTCAACTACCTTGAAATAAGTTTATAGTTTCAAAATTTATATACGTAATTATTAGATACATTAACTTGTATTAGATTGTAGTAGGTGTTTGTTTAATTTGGAAGATTGAATTGAATTAATATTGACGATCATTTGGAAAGCTTATGAAGAATTTCATTGTATATTTGTGTGTGTGTGTGTGTGTGTGTGTGTGTGTATATTATTTTTAGTCTAAGCCTAATTTGATCTAAATCATTGAAGATAGTTATCTTTAAAAAAAAGTAGATGTCACATCCTATTTTTAGACTTGTTTAATTATGATATTTTAAGTATTCATACATCAAATATTCTTCTATACAATTTTTATTATATTAACATAGTTTTAACTTGAGAATAACAATATTGAGATAGTTCTCCTTTTTTATTATATTTAATGTTTATTTTTTAAAAACACCTATATATATCATTATAAAGACAATTAAAAATAAACAATATAAGAAAGCATTTGAATTATGTGTAAAAAGTGGGTAGCCTTTTTGGACATCGAGAGTTTGACATTTTATTTTCTAGTGGGTATTTTGTCTCTTAATGACGTTGGATAGCCAAGACCATATAAAATATGCTCGTAACCTCTTAAACAATTGTTACGGGGCATCTTTTGTATGTAGATCATTTGGCTCATGGTTTTAGTCCGCGGTACTGTAAATCATTTATCTAGTTTTTTGTATTGGTTTTAGTTAGATATTAGAATTTAGGTCTAAAAGAATTCAAGTTGTTTTGTTGGTTGTAGAAGTAACAAAGTGCTAGAAAAATTCAAATGGAGAAGTTGTATTGGTGTAATTTTTTAATAGATTAATATAAGCTTAGGATCTCTTTAAGTATGGAGGTTTTCCTTGCAAGAATTTCTTCACATATAATTTGTGTGATGATTTGCATCTCTTTCTTTTAGTTGTTTTGATTTTGTTCTATAATTTAATTTGTTATCATTGCATACTTAAACAATTTAAATTTATGATATATTTTCAGTAGTTCTAAAATGAAATTATAGAAAAATTAGACACTCTTCTAATTTCTTTGACTCAATATATTATCAAAGCCAAGAAAACCCAAATCCTTTAATACATGATAGATAAATTTTCTGATATACAATCCATTTCAATTGAAATCACTGCAATGAAAGAAATACAAAAAATGAAAGATAAGTATTATTTTTATGTGTAAAAACAAGCAACATCTTCGTATGCTGACACTTGATATTGTGCCTAATAGATTTACAAGGGAAACAAGGGCCTAACTCCTAAAATAAAAACATCATAAAAAAAAGTGGGCCTAGCCCAGATGAGAAACACCCTTAAGTAGCCAAGGTCATAGCCAAAGGAGGTGGAGGGTCTGACTCATCCTTCCTTCCCTATCCTAGCTCAGTGTTTGGTTTAGGGTCTGTCAGTGTTCATCCATCTACAACATCCTCCTCTGCCTATTTATCCTCACTCCATGAAGAAATAGCCAAGGCCAACCGGTAGTATTTGGTTGAGATGGGCACCCAACATCTGGTGGCAGAGCCCAAGTGGTCTCTGCTACTAGTGGCCATTGTGATGGTGAACCATGATGACATGGAGGCACAATGGATCTGTGTGGTGAGAGCTGGCCCCAGGGCGGATGCAGTGAGGAGGCTTCAAGCGAGAAGTGTCGGTATGAGGCGGAGAAGAATTTCATTTCCAATGATGGCTGTGAGAGTTCAAATGATCATAAAAAATAGAAGCCTCTCAAAGAACTCTAACTACTGTACACGAGCATTGCCCAAATGTTGTAACAACTCTTGCAAGTGAACCACCTCTAAGACCACTTAATATGCTTGGACCTATATTTGTAACGTCACATTATTACATATGAATGCTTTTTAAAAAATATCATTAAATTTTTAAACCTTAATTAAAAGCTTTGATGACATGATGTTGATTCATTTTAACTTATTAGGTGACCTAGTACAACTTGAAATACTTTGAGAATATTTCAACATTTTCTTTCATTTGATTTTACAAATCCGACATTTCACTTTACATTAAATCGCACGATCTCTAGACATTTTAAATATCTATCAAATACACAAAGTCAAAATTTTCGATTCATATGTTAAAAAAAGTTCCCTCAAGTATTCAATTTTGAAACGGATAATAGTAGACAAGCATGACAAACCATGAGAAGATTCTTTTTGGATAAGCTTCTAAACATATTAAGCAATTATAAAAATTTTTAAAGGGAAGGAAGGACAAAAATTCAAATAGTTATTTTGAAATGCAAAATAAATTATCAATAAATTAATGTTTTATGCCTTTTGTAATTATTGAAGACCGTATTTGCCTACGGCTCAGTTGTAATGTTTTATACCTTTTGTAATTATAATTCCTCCTCACGTTCAATTCATTTGCTTGCTGAGTAAGGGAACGCCACCTGGAGGCTGGTACTATGTCCCCCCATTCGGCAAGTTCATGGAAGGTTTCATAGTGCCCACACGCTTTTGACTTATTGTCAATGAATTTAAGTATATAAGGGATGTAGGTGTGATTAATTTCATTATAACTTGTGATTTCAGCTTTCCTGCAGATAAGATAGTTTTTTTTGTGTGAGAGATTTGAGTATAGTTTGTGGGCTTCAGTTTCTGTTTTTTTTTGTGAAAATGAAGACTATAGTATTTGAAGAAAATCACTGCCTTGATACAAGCTTTGATAGTGTTGATGATAGTGAAACGAGTCTGTCTAAGATTGCAACTTCTAGTTTACATGAGGATTCACCTTACTTTACCAGGTGGAAGGAGTATTGAAATAATTCATATGATAAAAAGCTCAATCCTCTTGGGGTTATCTAGATGGGCCTTGCAGAGAATAAGGTACTGCAAAACAGCCTAAATTATTTATTTATATTTGTTTATTTTAGGCACTGAAAAGTATCTTTAAAAGACATTAGCTTTTATAGTTCTTAGTATTGAATTTTGGAAAGATTTTGAATTCAGAATTTAATTATTTTTTTTATATATATAAATATTCTGGATTATATTTTATAATATATTATTAAGATAAAGATAAATATTTGTAATCATATTTTATAATTCATCATCAAGATAAGAATAATTGTTTCAGAATATATTGTATAATCCATCTTAAGCTAAACTATAATCCACCAAATCAGATATTTCCATCTTTAGTTACAATGTTAATTTTGATAGACGATGGAGGTTGGGCTTTTTTTGATCGTTTAATATAATACTTGTTTGTGGCTAATGACGAAGACTGAGAATAATGCTAAAAATGAAAAAAAAAGAAAGTACAAGTGCAATAATTGTATTTTTTAGAGGTCTGAATTTAACTAATTTTTCTTTTGATCTGATGGAAGAATGGTTGATAAAGTACCCAAAGGCAACAATTACTTCCGAACAAAGTTTGGATTTATTCAAGGACTTGGCACTTTATCAGGATTATCATGGATTATCAGATTATAGAAAGGTAACAATAAGCTTCAAAGATGAGATGGGTTTTATTGTTTTTGGTTTGAAGTCTCAATGGGTTGACTTAGAATTTGACTGTTGGTAAATTGAAACAGTGTTAGAAGGCAAGTAGGAAGCTTGTTTGATGCTTTACTTCAGTGCAATTCTTTTAACGAGCTTTCTGAATTGTCATTACAGGCTATAGCAAAATTCATGGAGGCATTTAGAGGATACAAAGTGAAATTTGATCCTGACAGAATAGTAAATGCTCTTGGCTAACTACAGCCAATGAGGTTTGAATGTTCTGCCTTGCCGATCCAGGAGATTTTATCTTAGTACCTTTTTCTTATTATCTTGGGTAAGTTAGGTTTCGCAGATATGAGGATAACCTTATCGATTGAGGCGTTAAACTTCATGAAAATGGATCTGTTTTACATTGTAAGATGGCTCTTAGTTTTTCTTTTCTAAAGTTATTCTTTTTACTGTAGGTTTGACATAGATTTGTGGTGGTGCACAGGAGTAGAGACTTGTGTCAATCCATTGTTACACCTGAAAAAACTTTCGAATCAGCAAATGTGCAGTGGAATCAGCATTCAAGGAAGCACAAAAATGGCATAAATTGAAGAAAGTTGTACCCTAGATAATGTGCACATAGTGTGTAGTTAGTTTATTAAAGCATCTGGGCCTTCCAGGCTGCAGAGTCTGGACAACTTATTTAGTCTCAGAGGCTAAAAGAATCTCCTATATCTGCATGGTTTCATCTCAGACTTGGCATTTATTATCCACTATGCTTCCAGATTCAGAATTCGTTACTTAATATATAGCTGAGAATAAGAAGATATTAAAAGAGTGACATAAATTGGTTGTTTAAGGGTTCAAACAAGTCGGCATTAAACATTTAACTTTGTCCATGGCTAAACTTTATTTTTTTAAGTTTTCAATCATAAAATGTGTAGATCATGAAGAAGAACAGATGCTGAAAATTTTACCAATTTAACTTTATAACAATTAACGAATTCTAGATCTGAAAGCATAGTAGACAATAAATGCTGAGTCTGAAATGAATCGATGCAGAAATTGGACATTCTTTTAGTCGCTGTGACTAAATAACTTGTCCAAAAGATGCAGCGTGGAAGGCCCGGATCCTTTAATAAACTGCCCACTATGTGCACATTATCTGAGGTACAACTCTCTTCACCCAAACATCTGATCTCTAAAATAAATTAATTATACCACCTACATTCAAAAGAGAGATTCTAGTAACTTTGACTACTGATCAAAGAAGCTTCCAGATAAGTGAAGAAAGTCAGTAAGTTCTACATTATTCTTCCACTCTTCAGATTTCTCTATTAATGTAAACATTGATTATAAATTAATACATCAGATCTGTGATCAATTGAGCTCAATTTGAGTTTTCAATATGATATCAGAACTAATGATAGATGGTCCAAGAGACTGGAGAGAGCAAGAAGAATATGGTGAAATGATTGCTTAAAAGCCAAGCGGAAGTTTGTCAAAAAGAACTCTGAGAATGATGCAGAGCTCTCACCTGGTTATAATACGTTTGCGGGCAACCCAGAAAGTGCAGATCTCTTGGGCTCTCTCACGATGGCAGTTGTGTGGAATGTCCTCAGCCAGGTGGAGTGAAGGGGTGGAGCACTAAATGTTCTCCTCTGAAGCTTCCAAAGTGGGGTGCCACTAGGAATGCTTCTCTCGACTTTTACAAAGTGATCGGTGCGGACCACTTCTCTAATAAATATGTTGCAGGAATTGGGAAGGTCAAAGTGGAGGAATGCAGAAAGGGCATGGTAGGCAAGTTAAATTGTTGTACAAGACGTTTTTTTAAGTTAGAATTTGTCAGCTGTCAAGAAGGGAGAAAACCCCACAATTTGTGGGTTGCCCAGAAGAGTGCAGACCTTGTGATAGGAAGATCACTAGAAGTCAATAATAGAGATCATCAAGCGCCAGTTGAAGATTAGAAGAGGCAGATCACACTCCATGTTTCCATCAGTTGATTCCAATTGCAGGAAGGATTTCGTAAGTGAGTAAGTTTGGTTGCTGTTAAAAAGTGGTAAATCATAAAAAAATCTGGTTTTTTTTGGTGTTTTGTGTCTCTCCTGTTTTTTTCTGCCCCTACTGATTTTATTTGAAAAGATTATTATGACAATATTCTCAAGAATTGATATTTTATTCTGAAAATTATTGATAATATTTGGGAGGCTCTTGAAAAAAGGTCAATTCCAAGTAGTGTGCAATCACAAAATTGAAGAATGTATTGTACCTGATTTATTGTAAGGGGTGCATTTTCTGTTGTACCCGACACTGTAGAAGTTTTTGGTTTAACATATTGATAAACCATGTATCTGAAAAGAATCCCTATACAACTGGGAGTACAGCGGTTGAGTACCCATCTATCTCCGTAGATGGATTTCTTTTTATATGGACTCAATAATCAATTGTGATACAAGTACAGAAGAAAAGTTTGAGTTGGTTTCTCCATAATGATGATTTATGGTCATTGGAACCATGTTTGTGCCAAATCTGTTGTTTGGTTTGAAGTAATCCAAAACCACTTGTTGAGAGGTTTGTGGTTAAATCCTTATTTAGTCTCAAGTACAATAATTGTATTTTTTAGAAGTCTGAATTTAACTACTGATTTTTCTTTGCAACTCTCATTTGATCTGATGGAAGAATGGTTGATAAAAGCACCCAAAGGCAACAATTACTTCCGAACAAAGTTTGGATTCATTCAAGGACTTGGATCTTTATCAGGATTATCATGGATTATCATATTATAGAAAAGTAACAATAAGCTTCACATATGAGATGGGTTTTATTGTTTTTGGTTTGAAGTTTCAATGGGTTGACCTAGAATTTGACTGTTGGTAAATTGAAACAGTGTTAGAAGGCAAGTAGGAAGCTTGTTTGATGCTTTACTTCAGTGCAATTCTTTTAACGAGCTTTCTGAATTGTCATTACAGACTATAGCAAAATTCATGGAGGCATTTAGAGGATACAAAGTGAAATTTGATCCTCACAGAATAGTAAATGCTTCTTGGCTAACTACAGCCAATGAGGTTTGAATGTTCTGCCTTGCCGATCCAGGAGATTTTATCTTACTACTATATTATTATTATCTTGGGTAAGTTAGGTTTCGCAAATATGAGGATAACCTTATCGAATGAGGCGTTAAACTTCATGAAAAAGGATCTGTTTTACATTGTAAGATGGCTCTTAGTTTTTCTTTTCTAAAGGTATTCTTTTTACTGTAGGTTTGACATAGATTTGTGGTGGTGCACAGGAGTAGAGACTTATGTCAATCCATTGTTACACCTGAAAAAAATTGCGAATCAGCAGATGTGCAGTGGAATCAGCATTCAAGGAAGCACAAAAATGACATAAATTGAAGAAAGTTGTACCCTAGATAATGTGCACATAGTGTGTAGTTTATTAAAGCATCAGGGCCTTCCAGGCTGCAGAGTCTGGACAACTTATTTAGTCTCAGTGGCTAAAAGAATCTCCTATATCTACATGGTTTCATCTCAGACTTGGCATTTATTATGCACTATGCTTCCAGATTCAGAATTCGTTACTTGGTTGTTTAAGGGTTCAAACAAGTCGGCATTAAACATTTAACTTTGGCCGTGGCTAAACTTCAATTTTTTTGTTTTCAATCACAAAATATGTAGATCATGAAGAAGAACAGATGCTGAAAATTTTAAAAATTTAACTTTATAATAATTAACGAATTCTCCGAAATGAATCGATGCAGAAATTGGACATTCTTCTAGTCGCTATGACTAAATAACTTGTCCAAACGCTGCAGCGTGGAAGGCCCGGATCCTTTAATAAACTGCGCACTATGTGCACATTATCTGGGGTACAACTCTCTTCACCCAAACATCTGATCTGCAATGGTGTGAAAGTTTGGAGAAGAGGAGACTGAGATTGATTGAATCTCTTAGCAAACAAGATGTTTTGTTTTTTTTGTGTAAAAGCAAGCAGCATCTTCAATCTGTTAGCATCTTCCAAATAGGTCACATGGATTTGTTAAGCAACTATGAGTACCATTTGTCGTTGGTTTTAAGCTTTTATTTGATATAAAAGGCTGTATTTTTTTAAGCTGTTAGCAGCTAAGCTATTGCCTTGACATTTGGCTTCACTTACCAAAATCTACTACGTTATTCTGCCTTCTATTGCGATTTTAAATATAAGGATCAAAGTACAGATTTAATTTTCATTTTGGCAACAGAAACTCAATGTTGGCAGTAAAGCCCGATTAATTTGCAATCTAATTGAGCTATTAAGTTACTTAAGATGGTTCTAGTTCACCTACTTTCAATATAATCGTTTGAGTTTCTCAAGGTAAATTGATCTTTCATCCTCAAAAAATTTGGAAGTGGACTCTGTCTACATAGTTACTTTTCTTGAGAAAGGATTCTTTCATTTTCAATTGAACTAAAATAAGTTTGGGATTAATTTTGGGATGGTTGGAAAGATTAATTAATAAATAATGATTTTTTATTGTGATGACAGCTAAATTCATATGTTTAAATAATTAGTAAAACCTTTCTTATAAACATTTAAATTTGTAATATTATTTTGTATTTAAAATTAGACTATTAGATGTATTTGATATTTCATATATGTCTTGATTGATTAGATGTATCTATTGTAACCCTGTACTACTCCATTAATTTAGTCTCTTTGTTGAAATTAACTATCAAATTCATAAATTTACTTGTTATAGAAATAATGACTGAATTGTGCCATTTCATATAAGTTTTAATTAATCAAAAAATGAAATTAATCGCAGTAAGTATTTAATTTATCTCATTTATCCATATCATTGACTCTTGTTAGTTACCTTTGTGTATGTTTTTTTAGGCTAATGGCCAATCTAAGTTAGTGCTAATTGATAAGAGAATTTAACAATAAAACAATGTATTTTTGGTGAAAAATAATATACTCAATAAATGCAACTTGTGTATTTCTCAATCATACATGCATGAGAGAATTTCAGAAATAGAGTTGAACAACTAACTAATTGTTCTATACATAGTCAAATCTTACAATTATAAATAAGTGGATGATTACTTTGAGATTCTCTGTCCTCAATGAATATATTTTTCACCCCAGGCATCTCTAAGTAAATAATGATGCAACAGTAAATGTTTTTCAAATTGTATAAAAGGTAATTGATACAATGCTTTAAATATCCTATTTGTTATTTACTATCCAAATGTGAAATTTCTTGAGATCGGTCATTGTGCAAGTAAAAATTCAACTAGAAGTAAAATTTTTATCGTTGTCTTTTGCTTCTGTATGAATATTTCTTTCTACGGAAAAACCATATGACAAGTGGGATGTTATGAAATGATTGTTAAGTGTCATTGACATTTGCAATTTTAATATTTAAATTAGATCACATTATTAGTTTATTCAAGAAATCTTGATGATTTTTTCAAAATCATATCATTAGAAGTGGTTCTTAATATTAGCATTTATGAATGAAATGAACTAAATTGTGCTATAAGAAAAAGAATAGAGGTTAATAGGTAAAATTTAATAATTATAATTGATTTTTTTAAAGTAAATTAAGAATATTTTTCAATTTCATTGTTTTCATTTTCTAATATATAAGATACAAGAAATTTCATCTATATTTTGGTTTCTTGGAGGAAAGTTTTAAGGACTTAGAAAAAAATTTCAAGATGTATAAGAGGGAAGTGCTTAAGCTGAACAAAGATAACTTCTCCACATGGAAAAGTAAGATGAGGCTTCACATATATAGAATTGGAGAATCTTCTCTACATCTACTAGACAATGGCTACTTACAACCCACCATTGGACCTTTGACAATTGGTTAGTTAAGGGACAAACATGAGCATAATATTACTATGATAGAGATTGTTGCTACTCTATCTAATGACAAGTTTGAAGATGTCAAAGCATGCACTACAACGAAGGAAATGTGGGATAAACTTGCACTAGTTTATGCCAGTGATGTAAATGTACAACACAATGAGAGCCAGAGCTGAAAGCTTGAGAGGCGGATTTGATAACATGAAGATGGAGGAACGTGAGAACATCAAACAATACTCTAACCGAATCAAAGAGGTGGTCAATGCTATCTGAGGAGCAGGAGGTATTATTTATGAAGATATTGTGGTAAGTAAGATACTAAGAACCTTGTTGCCTATCTATGCAATTAGAATATATGCAATTCATGAAATGAGGTTTGCACCAAATATCACTCTTACCCTTGATATTCTGATTGGAAAGTTAACTAATTTTGAGGTGAATAATTATTACAATAGTGTTGTATCGAGTGTTGAGTCTTCTTTTATGTCATCTCTAAAGATTGGTAAATCTAACAGTAAGCATAATATAAAGAATGAAAGTGATAGTGACAACAAAGATGAGCTTGATGAGCTTGAAGCACTTATGGCCTGGAGACTTCAAAAAGATAAAGGGAGGTATAAGGTAAAGTTACCTTTAGCTTGTTTTAATTGTAAAGATATTGGCCATATTCCTGCTAGATGTTATAACAGGAAAGAAGAAGATAAAGAAAAAGACTGATCTAGTGATGGAAAGTTTGGTAGAAGAAATAAAAGAGGAAGATGACACTACAATAGAGACAATTGAGATTACAAAGACAAAGACAAGAAGACATGTTACCTTGTTGGAGAAAATGAGAATGACACTGACACCGACACTGACGATAAAATTGAAGTGGTATTTGTTGCAATGAAAGATGATTCATAAGAAGAGGAAAGGTATGTAGAAACATCCCTTATTTCTAAAGTTAGCAAAAATGACACATGGATCATACATAATTGTTGTACACATCACATGACTGGTGATGAAGATAAATTTGAACATCTTCAGCACTATAATGGAGGATCAGTGAAAATGGGAAATGATACACCTTGTCAAGTGAAAGGAAAGGGGTATATCTTATTGAATAATAGGATTAGATGTGATAATACATACTTGGTACAAAAGGACTTAACTACAATTTGTTGAGTGTAGCACAGCTGAATAACTCAGATCACTGAGTTGCATTGGAAAGAAAGAAGGTGAAAATCTATTATGGAACTAAAAAATTGGTTAGTACTGGAGGACAATCAAAAGGTAATGTATTCTATCTTGACAATGTTGAAACTTCTTGTTTACTGGTGAAGAATGAAGATGTATGGTTATGGCATAAGAGACTCTATCATGTGGACTTTGATAACATAATTAAGACAGTAAAAAGAGAAGAGTTAGAGGTTTACCAAGTCTAACCAAACCTGATCATGTTGTGTGCAATCAATGTTAGAAAAGAAAGATGACCAAATCTAGTTTTAAAACTAAAGAATATTCATCTAAAGGTATTTTGGAGTTGGTACATACTGACTTATGTGGTCCTATGAGAACTCAAAGCTACTATGGTGACAAATATTTAATTTTATTTGTTGATGACTACTCTAGGATTATGATAGTCATGTTCTTAAAAGAGAAATTTGAGGCATTCAAATTGTTTAAATAGTATAAGGTTAAAGTTGAAAAAGAAATCGGGAAAGACTTAAAATGCTTAAGATTGGATAAAGGAGGTGAGTTTATTTCTGATAAATTTACTAATTTATGTAATGAGCATGGAATCAAAAGACAAATTTCTGCACCAAAGACACTACAACTAAATGGAATTATTGAGGAGGAGGTCTACATAGAACAATCAGAAGGTTTTGTTGATCCAAATCAGAAGAACATGGTATGTAGACTACACAAAGCTTTGTATAGACAAAAGAAAGCACCAAGAGCATGGTATGAAAGATTACATGATTATCTTATCAGTATTAGATTTGTAAGGACAAGTGATAATAGTAATTTGTACATGAAAGGAGAATTTGATGATAATATTTTGATTGCTGAAATTCTTGTTGATGACATAATCTTTGGTGGACATGATTTGATTTACAAATTGTTTGCTAATAAAATGAGAAAGGAATTTGAGATGTCAATGTTTGGAGTGATTAAATTCTTTCTAGGTTTGCAAATTATACTACAGAATGATGGAATTTTCATCAGTCAATCAAAATACATTAAAAAAGTGTTAAAGAATTTTGGCATGAAAGATTCAAAATCGGTAGGAACACTGATGGTAACAAGATGTAAGTTGACAAAGGATGATGAATCTAGAGAGGTAAATTAGACACTATACATATCAATGATTGGAAAAGTGTTGTATGTGGTACATAGTAGGCTTGATATAGCACATGCAGTTGGGATTGTGGAAATATTTTATGTCAATCCTAAAGATTCACATATGGTTGTTGTTAAAAAAATTTTAAGATACTTGAAGACTACTGAAGACTATGATTTATGGTACATAAAGAAAGGAAAATTTGAACTCCAAGTTTTCATTGATGCAAATTGGGCTGGAATCATTGATGACCAGAAGAGCACAACTAGTGGAGCATTCTTTTTAGGAGAAAGGCTTGTGACTTGGATAAGCAAGAAACACACATGCATTTCTCAGTATACTGTTGAAGCAGAGTATGTTGTTATTGCTGCAAATTGTTCAAATATTGCTTGGATAAAACAAGTGTTGGAAGGAATGAATGAGGTAATCATTAACCTAGTGATTATATATGATGACAATACTAGTGCTATAAATATTTCCAAGAATCTGGTGATGCATTAAAAAATAAAGCATATATCTATTAAGGATCACTACTCAAGGGAACAAGTTCAAGAGAAGCAGGTGAAACTGGAATTTGTCAAATCTAAAGAACAACTTGGTGATATTTTAACCAAACCCTTACCAAAGGACACATTTGAGTATTTGAGGACTAGACTAGGGGTTCATCCCCTGTCTATCGGTCACTAAGGTGAATAGGAGGTTGCATCAACCTATACTTTATCAGAAAATCATTCATGTTCATGCACATAGCTCACACTTTAGGTTTTCTAAAATTGTGAAAGATTGTAGAAGCTAGGACAGAGAATTGTTTATCAATACATGAAGGTACTTGATCTGGACCGAACAATAGAGAATAATTTGGCTACTGCAGAGCTATTTATTTTCTTTGGCATTGTTGTCAAAGGGAGAGGAACTTCATATGAAATATTTATTGCTGAGAACATATATGGGAAAAAGAATCAGAGAGCTGAAAAGATCAAATCTACGTGGAGAGTTTTCATGGAATGTTGTTTTGTAGTGATTAAACATATTAAAATATCAAGCTAGGGAGAGCTTACCAAGCTACAACATTTACCTACATAGGTTTAGAATACATATTTGGTATGTGTATGGTATTTTTCATATTGTTTTTGTTTCCATCAATGTCAAAGGGAGAGATTGATGATCTACAACTGATTGAATATCTAGATAAACTGAAGGAACAATGATTAGATATCACTGAGCTACTAAAGTGATATGTAAGATGATTAAATCAGTCAATATGTTGTCATTGATGTCAACTAATTTTGACTATACTTATCATGATAGTTACAAGAATCTGAATATCTATAGAATGAAGAAAAGATGAAGAAATGAGATATCTACATAAGGAAAAGAGGAATATGAGAGATAAGGATAAGGTATACATTGGGTAACTTATTGATGAGTCTATGACTTTATATTGTTGACTTGAGCATGTTACATTATTCTATTATGAAGAAGAGATTTGAATTGAACAAGTTAATGTAGTTGGTAATTGAAGACTTTTGTATACACTGAGCCCATGTAGTGTATACCGAGTGAGAAAAATAACTGAATTAGTTTTCACCGACACATTCAGTATTAACTGAGTATGGATGAAAATATTAAATGCTAAGAACAACCGACTGAAATTGATGAGCTGGAAATTGTTATAATTTCAAGGTAAAGAATGAATTTAGTTATAAGATCCACGACTGACATAATTCATATATGATCTAAAGGATGAGATTGAAACATGTTATAGACACATCTATCGAAGAATTTTTAAGAGAAAAAATGGATGAAGGAGATTAAGAGGCAAAATCCAATGGCTGATATGAAACTAATTTACTTGTCTATTTAAGATACATGAGTCTGATTGTTGAAACATACCAGACAAATAGAGACTATAGAGATTTCACATGAAGACTTTATTCATGCATTCCCGATCAAACTGGTTACAGATAGAACTGAGTTGTAGACATTACCGAGTGTCAAAGAACTATTTGTCGAGTGAAGTAAGTTTGGAAATATTGAGGAACTGAATTGATTAATGATCAGATGAGTTTTATGAGCATAGCATAGATCTGAATATTTGAAATTGAGTTGTATTTGAATTAGATTAGGATTGTATCAGTAAATAACCATTGATTCAACAAAACTATCTTAACCAAGTGGACTTAATAGTCTTATTGTATTTCCATATGATATTCAATGAATGTTAATTGTTATCTTTTTGACCCCATAGTGAATGCAAGTCAAAAGTTAATTGTTAGTGATAAATCCTCTAACCAGGTCGTACCTAACAGTGTGCATTGTTTAAAGGTTTAAAGGTTCCCTCAAGTAGAATTTCTATGAGCTTGATGGAGATCCTTGGCCTCAAAGAGGACATGAGAGAAATCAAAGCCTGGGTCACTAATTTGAACAAGTTTTTCCTCAAAGTCATGCATGTGTCAGTTGTGACCCTGTGCAACATGCAGGAGAAGATGGCTGGCAGTAAATTGGAAGCTGATGAGAATAACAGAAACCACTTCCTATTTTTGTAGAAAGAGGGCCACGACCTTGATGTCCAAATGTCTGGATGGGAGATCCTAGTTGTTGCCATGTCCATGAGGTTTTTGTGTTGGAAAAGACCTATCAGTCCCAGGTCCCATTTTTTGCTTTCCTACTTTCTATTTAAGTTCTTAAAACACAAGTTTAGCCCTGCGTGGATTTTTATTTTTAATATCTTATCTACTTTCTAGCTATGCTCCTATGGTTCAATTTTTTTGAAAAGGACATATATGTTTTCTTTTGATAGAGGTAGACTAGACACTTTTGTTTCTGCTGACTTTTTGCCGATAAACTGCTATGCAACTAGTGCTATTAATATGTTGTTAATGTGCTTCTTGTCTATTTGCACCATGGGCCAGCACCCTCTTGCTGATCTTTCTATCAAAATAGTGTGCATTGTAACCTTTAATAGGGTTGGCTCCTAACTAGGCTCACTTCAGAAGAGTGAAATATTTTGGGTTACCGGTCCTAGGTGGTTTTTCCCTTAGCAAGGTTTCCATGTTAAATTATTGTGTTATGTGTTATTTGTTATGAGTTTTTTCTATCATACTTTACATACTACATAGTTGATTTAATTGGTAATCATAGTTTGGATAATTACTTGTATTCAGTGAATGAACAAATAGTTAGATATTTTATCTTACTGAGTTGCAGAGATTGTTGAAATAGTTTTGAAAAGTACATCTAAGAGTTTGGGACTTTAGGATAACCCATTTAATGGATTCACCCCCCCTCTTAGTTATTCTAACACAGATAAGTGAATCAACACGAGTGAGTTGTCTTTGGACAAGAGAAATGGGTTGTGAGGTCAACATGTAAATCAATGTGAAGAGACACAATTTAAAGTATAAATTCTTGAGTTGAGTGAATATCAGTACATAAACAAGGATTGAAATGTTGAAGTAGTTAAATTAGTAAAATTTCTTCTTGCTCTCAAGTTTGTATTGCTCATGAACCAGGCTTCATATTCATGTTCTTTGTAGAGTAGTTTTTTTTTAAACTAGTAGAAATGTGAATAATTTGATAATTACTATTTAATCTCCATAAAGTTCATTAAATTCAGTCAATGTATTTAGGAAATAGTGAAGAGAACATTTATATCTTCAAATTTATTTTTTCCAGAGCATTAAGGTGCTATTTCAAACTTGTTGTTAATCATGAAGTAAATGCAATTTTTTTGCAATTAATGTATTCACGCATAGATACATGGTATTTGAGATATTTGTGAATCCTAATAGAGAAGGAAAAGTGGTGGATATAGTTGCACATAGTGAACATGGACTCACAATCTCTTTAATTGCAAGTTTAATATTACAATCCACTTATATAGTTGTATGCTGTCAGATGTTTGTGAAGGGAACAACAACATAGTTTTTGCATTAAGTTTACTGAGAAGCATTGGATGTTTCTTTTCTTTCTTGGAAAAATATATGTATTTAGTGGAAGATTTGAAGTATGGGATAATTTATGGAGTGAATTAACAAGAGCGTATTATCTATCGCTCATCTTTGAGTACAATTTTTTGAGAGTAAAGACTATGATTTTTCATTCTTGGAGGCTAGTGGCAACAAAAGATCAAATTTCTATCATCTCATGTCAACTTCTCACTTTGATATGATATGACATTCTACATGAGAAGCATTTTGGACACATCTAATTTATTCTTTATATATATATATATAGATATAGATATAGATATAGATATAGATATAGATATAGATATAGATATATTCTTTCTTTGTTCATGGTGATGAATTTGAAGAATGTACATCTATTGTGTAAATTCATTTTGGAGACATGTTCAAAATTTGGTGTTCAACTCAATATGGATAGTTGTCCAGTGAGCTTTAGAGTATATGATTGAGAATTATACCATTTCGTAGTCATTTGACAATGATAGAGCTCTTTCCTAGCTCTTAGATTGGTTGTCAATCAATTTAATACTATGATTTGAGAATGGGAGATTGAGAGATTTAGAACATAGCTCAAATATACACCTTTCCAAGGGAAAAGAGACAACCTAATGGAGCCTCACTGGGTTCAAGATTTGCTTCTTAAAGAGATGATCTTCTTAAAATGTGTATCCATATTACATAATAAAATAATTTTTTTGTGGGAGGCTTAAGATGTGTCCCTTGGCTATGTCAAACTTGAGGTTTGAATGATATATTTGTAGAAATAATGTAATATGGGGGAATGTTAGAGAAACTATTAATAACTATGTAATATTGTTAGAGGTATTGTAATAGTTGTCCTACATTGTTAACAATAGTGCAGTTACAAATTTTATGATAGTTATGTGATATAAACACTACTTTCTATATATGGATCCTCCTCACAACATCAGTTGATTATTTAACAAGTATTCACCTATGTTTAGGTTGATGCTACTATAGCTTATGGCCTTCCTCTCTTGGCTTTGGGTAGATCTCTCTAGTACGATATTGTGGCCATAATGGGTATGATGTTAATGTGTTCTTTTATTCTATACCCATTTTCATCTCTTTTCTTTTTTAGTAACTGGTAGGTTTTTTTGTGTTTGTTAGTACTTTTGGGGCATATAAGTGTTTAGAGCTACTTTTTGTGGTTTTTTCTTTGTTAAAATAGTTTTTACTTCTGGTTTTATTTCTTTTACTCATGTTTCTCCCATAGAAGTAGAGATATGCCATAGTATAATGTTTCTTAAGACCTTGGTTTTTAAGCTAGCTTCTTTATTGGATATGTTTTGGAGCTGCAATTTGGGGGTTCTTAAAGCCTTCCCCATGACTCAATCTATATTTCTCCTATTGAAGTGGGGAAACCTCTAGTGGGTTGGGTTTTATTTCATGATCTATATACATAGTTTTCTTTAGCTTTTCCTATTGAGGTGGTCTTGACTCTTATTAAGGTGGTTGTGGATCCTATTGAGGTGGAGATAATTAACATTTATATGGAAGATGTTTTTTATTTTCTACTTCTTTGGTTTTCTTCATTCATTCCTACGGAGGTGGAGATATCTCTTATTGAGGTGGAGATTGTCTTTGTTGGACGATAAGATCTATAATGTAAGGGGGTTTCTATTGCCCTTTTAAGGATAAGCTTTTGGACAATTTTGGTGCATGGATTTTGCATTGAAGAAATGTGAGATACTAATGCTTATGTTATGAAAGAAATAAAAAATTCAATTCCTTAGTACTCTATGAGATTTCCTTTGTTTTTCATAGGGTCATAATTATTCCTCTTTTGAGAAGGTTTATTTTATGGCTTTGGCCATGATGATGTGATAATCGGTTTTCTTAAGCTTATTTTTCTAGAACTCTTGTAGGTTTTTTGGTGTTTGGTTTTTGTTTTCCTTTATTTGATTTTATATTAGCATTCTATTAGTATGTTTTGGATCCTTGCAAAATCTATTTTCTTGGGGTTTCTGGTCTCCTTAAAACCTAGTTTACCCTTAATAAAAAAAAAAGGAGAAAATAAAAAATTAAAATTAACATTGAATTTATAGGAGAAAACCTTCTCTTAAATTTTAAATTGGAAACATATAAAGCACCTCCCATAATCATAATAAGGACAAAGATACCCATGATATGATAATGAAATCCTTCACAACCAAAGTGGATATTCCTATGGACAATTGGAAGGCATTTCTGCACCTTTCTTTCCTAACAAATGGTATTAGAGCCTGGCGAGTCGTATTATCCTTATGGGTTGGATGGGTTCATTGTGTCATTTCTGCAGTGGGAGTCTTGCAGTAGGACAAGTGATCAAGATTGCAGATTGAGATGGAAATCACATCAGCTTGAGTAGACTTTGAGAAGTTCAATGATAAAAATTCTGAGTTGTGGAAACTTAATATGGAAGATCTGTTGGTAGACACAGATCTTTGGGAGATTACAGATAGGAAATCCAAAGGGCTAATCAAACTATGTTTAGTAAACTCTATTTCGTTGAACATTCATGAGGAGAAGACATCAACTTCTCTGTGGAAGAAAATTAGGGACATTTATCAGGGAAAGTCTCTGGTGAATAAGTTGTTCTTAAGGAAAAAGTTGTACTCATTGAAGTTGGATGAGAGTATATATGTAGTAGATCATCTAAATGTTTTCAACATGATATTTGCACAATTAGCCTTAGCAGGAGTAAAAATTGATGATGAGGATCACTGTATGCTTTTGTTATGTTCCTTGCCTAACATTTGGGATCATTTGGTGATGACCAATGGGAGTAAAAAAACTATTTTCCAAATGGAATATGTGGTTGCTTCTTTGCTAGTAGAAGAGGCTTGAAGGAACTCTTCTGAGATGGTCAAGGAGGATCTTGTTGTCCAAGGAAAATCAAAGGAAGGGGACAAGCAGAAGGAAAAAAAGTCTAAATCCAAGTCACAAGAAAGGTCTAAGTCTCCTAGAAAGAAGTCCAAAGAAAAGTATTGGAATTGTGGGGAGGCTAGTCATATCCGAAAGGATTGCAAAGAGGAGAAGAAGAAGAAAAAAAAGTTTTTTTTTCAGATTCTGAGTCTTCTCAAAGTGACAATGGAAATGCCTTCTATGCTTCTTTGGTAAGCCAGACATTTTTTAATGTCTAATTAAATTAATTCAATCTTCATGCAGAAGATATGTGTCATGATGCCATGTGTGACTCGGTATCATAGTTCAATGATAGTTATTGGCAGTGATGTAGATTTATCATTGTATGATGGATGATCTTCATTAGTGTTGCAGATGTTGGAGGGTGTGTTAGATCTTCCTAGATGTTTAGTTTGACAGCATTTGTTTGAGATTAGTTGGAGCTTTGTGATCGATGTTTTATGCTCATGCATGTCATGTGGGAGATGGCATGGTGGTTTCTTTATCTCTTTATTTTGTTGGTTGTCTAGAACAAGGGAGAGCTATGGAGGCTTCGTGTGAGATTTGTGTTTGTAGGTCATTGGTTTACTATTACATATTATTGTGGATGTCCTAGTTACTACAGGTTTTAAGGTTACACTTCTATGTGATGTTATTAAGTGAATTCTTTTTAGACTGATGTTACCTATGGAGTGCGAGCTTCTTGGTATTTATGTGGTTGATATTGCACTTGAGGCTTTTGGTTACATGGTACAGGTTGTTGATTTGGGATTTATTTATTGTATTTGCACCTGCTTTGGGTGCTATTTCATCTATGATTTTGATATTTATTGGTACATGAGATTTATTTTGGATCAAGTGATTGTGTTTCTAGAATATCCATTGAGACAAAATTGTAATATGTGAGCAATAGGTTGTGTGGTTTTTTTAGTGGATAGCTTCTATGTATGTCCACTGACAATGGCATGATAGGAGGTGGGAACATTCATCTAAGAGATAATACCATTCATGATTTTCATTGCAGGTATCTCAATAGACTACACAGTGAACTGTTGTTCATGACGGTATGTGTTGCTGATTTCAAATAGTGTAATAGCATGATGGGCCTTGGAGTCCATGTTTCTGAGTAATATCTAAGCGTTCGGTGGATCCTAGTAAGTACTTTCTCAAGTGGAAGATTGTTCACATTTGTGCCTCATACTTATTGGTTTTGTGATCATCTGTTGTACATGAAATCGTTGGTATTTTATGATGAAGGCATTAAAGTGAGCGAAAGAAGCCACATGTAGCGCTTGGGCTCACTCGCAAGTTAGCATTCAGTGGAAACGTGGTGCCTGCGCAAGATTTTTTGGGCAAAATTATGAACTTGTAACCTGAGCAGAATGACCATCGTGTTGCCAAGTGGCAAATGTGCGCTCAAAGTAATGTTTTGTATGTTGAGTCGATGGTGTTGGGACCACAGGCTAACCTGATCGATGTGGATCTAAACTATTGGTTGAACCGTGAAGTTTATGCTGAGTTGGAAGTCGTCTGGCATGTCAGTTGTTTGAAGCAGTTATTCATGCAACGGTTAGTCTTCAAGAACTGAAATGAACTATCACAGGGAGATGGTTATCTTTCGGATGCTGGAGTTGTTCTAGAAGAGAGAAAAACATGGAGAGAAGAATCAATAATCGACTGTGGGAGGATCGATTGATGAATTGGTTGAGATGCTTGAGAATAGTTGTAGTACATTCTTGTTAGGTACTGTGAGACTATTTGATCGAGTGTTTGGCTCTCTCTATGTGAGGTTGATAAATGTTGTCGGAACGCTTGAAAGTTGCAAAGTGTCAAACGTGACTGTTGTCTGTGAAACTTGTTAATCAGGTATTTTGTCCTACCGAAACAGAAACTGAAGTTGTACGACTGAAGAAGTACTAATTTATAACTTATATGTAAACATCCTTTACTGTAATATAAGTGTTTGGGACTTTGGTGGTGGGTTTTCCCACGTAAATCTGGTGTCTTGTTTCTATATGTGTTGAATATTCTTGTTTTACTATGTTTCAATTTTGTGGATCTTAATGACACGTTGGAAGGGGTTTCCACACCTTACTTTCCTAACACACCTTGTGCCTATGGTCTATATGGATAAAATTCTGATTAGAATCCTTTTGATAGCATAGAGAAAGTGGTAATTTTTTTTTGGACAAAAAGAGTTTATATTTTATTTGCTGGTAGGATGTTGCATTTATAAAAATTAGATAAAAGTAAATTTGGTAAATCTAATTTCAATAAACTTAATTTTAATATATAAAAAAAAAAATCATCTATTTGACAACATATTTCGGTACTCTCTAAACACGGGAGAAAAACTAACTAGTTATGTATATATATTTAAATTATATGTATATATCTTAAATCTAACATATTAATCATATCACTACAGTATGAAATGGAAATAAATATGAATAATTGAGCATATATGTATAATTCAAACTCCTAAAATCATAGACGAAACCTCCACGATTCCAATTAGATACGTGAATGGCAGGCACCCAAAATCTAAAGTTGTAACAGCCCATTTCAAATACAGAGAAATTTAATACAAAAAAGACCATTCAAAGTTGGGCCGGGACTGAATTGTCTAAGTAATTTGAATATGACTCTTATTTTTTACTTGAGAAGTCCGAATTCTGTATATATACATTGAAAAAAGTTAAAACTTTGACACGAATAAAAACGGACAACGATGATTCTAGAAATACTAATTAGATGAGGAAAATGACTTATAACAGATTACACGTCAGTATACTATTGTAAAGCCTCAAACAAAAGACGTTAACTCTAATCAATGTAATATAAAATATAAACAATTGTTATTGATCATTCAAGGTGTATTTGCCCATAGCTCACTATCATAATTCTTTACCACGATTATATTTATTTGCTTGCCCATTACGCGACCGGCATCTGGTAGGATATTACTTAGGCAAGTTCTTGGAAGGTTTCATCGTGCCCACACGCTTTTGACTTATTGAAACGAATTTAGTATGTAAGGGGCGTTTGCGTGCTAAAGTTCAGTATAACATGCGAGTTTGAGCTTTCTTGCTGATAAAGTTAAATCAAGTAGTTAAGAGAGAGCTTTTTGTCTGAGAGAGATTTTAATACGGCTTGTAGGTTTCAGTTCTTTTTTAGGGTTAAAATGAAGACTGTCATACGTGAAGTAAACAACTGTCTTAGTGCAAGTTCTGATGGAGTTAATGATAATGAAACAGGTCTGTCTAAGATGGCAACTTACAGTTTATATGGGGAAGATTCGCCTTACTTTGCTGGGTGGGAGGAGCATCGAAGGAAGCTCAATTCTGATGGGCTTTGCAGACAATAAGGTACGGAAAAACAGCCCAAAAACATCTTTTGTTTATTTTTCAGGTTTTATAGTTTGTGGTATTGAATCTCTAAGTTTTGAGATTTGAGGGTGTAATTTTTATTTTTTTATTTATATAAAATGTTGGATTATATTCTATCATTCATAGATAAATATTTTGTATTATATTTTATGATTCATCATCAAGATAAGATTAAATGTTTGGGATCATAATCTGTGATCCATCATCAAAATAAAGTATTCTTACCATTTTAATTAGATAAATAAGCTGTAAATTGATTTTTTTTCATTTTTATCATATTTATCATATATTTCCATCTTATTCTATGGTTCATAGTATTGAATTTGAAAGCTTTTAGATTTGAGAGCATATTTTTTTTATCAACATAAATATTTTGGGTCATATTTTATGAGCCATCATTAAGATAAAGATAAAAGTTTTTCATCATATTCTATGATTTATCATCAACATAAGAATAAATATTTTGGATCATATTCTATGATCTATTCTGAAGATAAATTTTCTATGAATTTGAAAGCTTTTAGATTTGAGGCTGATATTTTAATCAACATAAATGTTTTGGGTTATTTTTTCTGATTCATCATCAAGATACACATAAATGTTTCAGATCACACTTTATGGTCATATTTTTTGAATTTGAGAGCTTTTACATTTGAGAGTGTTTTTAAATCAATCTAGTTGTTTTGGGTCAGATTCTAGATGAATATTTCAGATTATGCTCTATGGTTCATCATCAAGATATATATATATTTTTATCAACATAAATATTTTTAGTCATATTCTATGATCTTATCATCAAGATAATTATTTTTATCAACATAATTATTTTAGATCATATTCTATAATTCATCATCAAGATAAAGACACATGTTTCCAATCATACTGCATGATTTATATCAACATAAGAAAAAATATTGTAGATCATGCTCTATAGTCAATCATTAAGATGAAATATTCCTACTATTTTAATTAGATAAAATAAACTGTAAATTGGTTTTTCATTTTCACATCATATTAAGTTAAAATGTTAACATTAAGAGAATAGAATTTGTTTGGGCTTTTTTATGGGATAATTTAACATTAGAATTTTATTTGGATAGTTTAGCATATTACTTGTTTGCAGCTTATGAGGAAGACTAAGAATAATGCTAAAAATGAAAAAAAAATGTACAATGCAATAATTGTCTTTTTTAAGAGGTTTGAATTTAACTACTCAGTTTTCATTGCAGCTCTCATTTGAACTGATGGAAGAGTAGTTGATAAAGCACCCAGAGGCAAAAATTACTTCTCAACAGAGTTCGGATTCATTTAAGTAGTTGGCACTTTATCAAGACTGTCCTGGATTATTAGTTTATAGAAAGGTAACAATAATCTTCATAGATGGGATGGGTTTTATTGTTTTTGGTGTGAAGTTTTAATGGGTTGATTTAGAATTTGACTGTTGGTAGATTGAAACAGTGTTAGGAGGCCAGTAGGAAGTTTGCTTGATGCTTTACTTCAGTGCAATTCTTTTTAATGATCTTTGTGAATTGGTATTACAGGCTATGGCAAAATTCATGGAGTCGTTTAGAGGATACAAAGTGAAAATTGATCCTGACAGAAAAGTAAATACTGTTGGATCAACTGAAGCCAACAAGGTGCTAATGTTATGCCTTGCTGATCCTGGAGATTCCTTGTTAGTACTATCTTCTTATTACCTTGGATAAGTTAGAATTTACAGATATGAGAATAACCTTATGGATTGACCTTAAACTTCATGAAGAAGAATCTGTTCTACATCGGACCTTAGTTTCTAGTTTTGCTTTTCTAAAGTTGTTCTTTTCATTGTAGATTTGACATAGATCTGAGGTGGCACACAGGAGTAGAGATTTATGTCAGTCCATTGTTACACCTCAAGCAACTTGTAAATAATCAAATCTGCAGTGGATTCAACATTCAAGAAAGCACAAAATTGGCATAAATTGAAGAAAGTTGTACCCCAGATAATGTGCACATAATGTGCAGTTTATTAAAGGATCTGGGCCTTTCAGGCTGCACAGTTTGGACATATTATTTAGTCACAACGGCTAAAAGAATGTCCAATTTCTGCATGGTTTCATCTCAGACATGGCATTTATTATCCAATATGCTTACAGATTTAGAGTTCGTTAATTATTATATACCTGAGAATAAGAAGATATTAGAAGAGTGGCATAGATTGATTGTTTCAGGGTTTGAATCGACGCGCATTAAACAGTTAGCTATATGATAATAAACGAATTCTGGATCTGAAAGCATATTGGACAATAAATGCTGAGTCTGAGATAAAACGTTGCAGAAATCAGACACTCTTCTAGCTGCTGTGACTAAATAACTTGTCCAAACTCTGCAGCCTGGAAAGCTCAGATCCCTTCATAAACTGCACACTATGTCCACATTATCTGGGGTACAACTTTCTTCACCCAAACATGTCTGTAATGGCGTGAAATTTTGGAGAAGAGGAGATTGAGATTGAGTGAATCTCATCGCAAACAACAATATGTATTTATTTTTATGTGCAAAAGCAAGCAGCATCTTCCACATGGGTCACATGGATTTGTTAAACAATTGTAAGTACCATTTGTTGTTAGTTTTCAGATTTTATTCATTGTAAGGCTGTATTACTTGAAGCTGTTGGCGACTAAACTATTGCCTTGACATTTGGCTTCACTTACCAAAATCGATTACATTATTTTGCCTTTCATTGTGATTCTAAATATAAGGATCACAAGTATATATTTTATTTTTATTTTCGAAGCATAAACTCAATGTAGGCCGTAAGGCCCAATTAATTTGCAATCTAAATTATTCTATTAAGTAGCTTATGATAGTTCTAGTCCACCTACTTTTGGTAAAGTGTTTGGTTTTTCTAAGGTGAGGTGATCATTGATCCTCACTAATATTTGGAAGTCATGGATTCTCTCTACATAGTCACTTTTCTTGAGAAAATAATCTTTCATGTTGAATTGAACTAAAATAATTTTGGGATGATTGAAAAGATTAATTAATGAATAATAGTTTTTATTGTGATGACAATTATTGATATGTTTAGAGAATTACTAAAATATTTTTTTATAAATATCTAAATTTATTTTGTATTTGGAATTGAATTATAAGATGTATTTAGTATTCCACATATAATATTTTGATTGATTACATGTATCTATTATAAGTATATCTCTTTTTATTATTTCTAGTCTCCTAATTGAAATTCAATATCAAATTCATAAATTTGCTTGTTATAGAAATAATGACTTAATTGTGTCATCTCATATAACCTTAGTTAATCAAAGAAATGAAATCAATCACAATAAGTATTTAATTTATCTCATTTATCTATACCAATTGAGTGTTGTTAGTTGCCTTTGTGTGTGAATCTAAGACAGTGTTAAATATTAAGAGGATTTAACAATAAAATAATTTATTTTTAGTCAAAATTGAAATAGTCAATAAATGCAATTTTTTGTGTATTTCTCAATCATGCATGCATACAAGGAGCAAAAGTGAACTATTAAGGGGAATAATTGCAAGGATAGAGTTGAGCATCTAACTAATTTTTTTATGCATCCTCAAATATTTATAAATAAGATTACTTGGAGATTCTCTTTCCTTAATGAATGTATTTTTCACCCAAGTCACCTCTTAATTTAAATGATGAATGGTATTGAAACTAAATTAACTAGATATATATAAGAGGCAAATATGTAAATAGAGTTAATGTTGTTTAAATTGTATAAAAGGTAATTGAAATAATGCTTTAATTATTCTATTTTTTAGTATTTAAATGTGGAATTTTGTGAGATTGGTCATTGTGTAAGTAAAAATTCAACTAGAAGTAAGATTTTTATCTTTGTTGTCCTTTATTCCTTGTGAGTGTTCTCTTGTGTTCTAGGGTAAGTGTTTGTTGAAATATATAGAAATATATGAATATTTATTTTTATAGAAAGGAAATATGATAGGTGAGATGTTATGAAATGATTGTTAAGTGTCATTGGCATATTGTAAGACCCTGCCAAGGAAATCAAGAGGATAACATAATTTTACCAAAAAATATGACACATTTTTCAAAAAAAAATATTAATGATAACAATTAACATAATGATGAAACATGTTAGAACATTGCAATTATAACACCATGCCCACTTAGGTTCCCCAAAGTTTCTACTAAGCAATGTATAAACCAATAATTCCATCAATTGAACCATGATGAAATAATACATTAGATTAATAATACTAACTTCATTTATTTAATCAATGAATCCATATGTGACTAATCCACAACATGATATAATATACAAGGATATAACTGATCTATCGAAGATCTCAATAAATCATCAATACATGTTTACAATACATTTACAATCATTTTACAAGAGTTTACATATTTACATAAGTTACAAGGTACAATAATGATGCAAGAGCATCTCATGTCCTTGGCAATCCTGTGTCACCAAAAAGATGTTTGAAGTTTTCTACATTCCTTGATTCCTTGTTTAACCAAGTTGATTCGGTGTTGCTCGGTTTCCTTTGTTTACCAGTTTTGGTCAGTTATCTCTTTGGTGCTTGGTGAGTTTCCCTAGTGCTCAGTGAGGCTTATCTGGTGCTCAGTTTCCTTGCTTACCGAGTTGTTTATTTTGGATTTTTGTTGAGGCTGACTTGTGCATTTAATTACGGTTGAGGATTTAATGTTGGTATCTATCCTTGGGAAGCGTGTGGACCTAGATCTGGTCATTCCTTTTGTTGATGATGGATCTGAAGGATGACTTGACTTGGTAGCCTCTTGTATAAATATAGTTGTTTGGTTAGAGTTTACGAGGGAGTTTTGAGAGTCAGCTCGGTTAGAAGATAGAAGATATAAAATTAGAGATTGTTGGTAGATCCTTGCATGTTGGAGGACTTATGTACTTGATTATAATATATGGGCTAAACCAGGAAGGCCTTACAACCCAACATGTATGAATCAAATTGAAGATAATATATGAAATTTTATGCATCCTCTCTCTCATTGTTGTGTGTTGTTACTTCCACATGTGTTGTTCTACAAGGTGGATCTAGTTAGGGTGTGCCTTTGGACCCTCTCCCTATCCACCCTTGCATCAGGTGGCATTAGAGCGAGGTCATATTTGGATCTAGGTTTGCAAATCTAGGTTTGAGGGTTCCTTCTTGTCAAACCCTAGATGATTTTTTGTGGGGTAGCAGATTGTGATCTGGCCTGCAATTATAGAGGGTTTCAAGATCGTTCATGGGAGGCAAGATGCAGATCTAGGATTGGGAGGCATGTTGAGACAACTTGCTATTAGATTAGAAGTTGTTGAAATAGCCCAGAGAAGAGGAAGACATCCTGAAGATGTTAGTGATGATGAAGTTGAGGTAAAACAAGTAGATGTAGAACCTGCACCTGTGATGGATCAAGGCGAGGAAAGATGGTTGAAGACTTTGACAAATCTGAAGTCTACACCACACTTTAATCCTCCCGAGTATAGTGGAAAATTGGATTCTAATGAATTGGTGGACTGGAGCACTGAGATGGAAAAATATTTTGAATATGAGAATGTTCCTGGGGAAAAGAAAGTGAAAATTGCAAGCACAAATTTGAAGAGTCATGCATCCTTATGGTGGGAACATATGTAGCTAGATAGAAAGAGGAAAGGTAAAGACAAAATCAAGTATGGAATAAAATGGTGAATAAATTAAAAGGAAAGTTCTTACCTTGTGATTATTAGATTAACCTAGTTAGGTGAATGCAAAGTTTGAGGTAGAAAGATAGCTCGGTAAAAGAGTATAATGAGGAATTTTATAGATTAGATATCAGGTCTGGACATGATGAAGATGATGTGGAAATAATTTCTATATATCTCAATCATTTGAGAGTTTCCATCCAATAAGAAATTAGTTTGGTTAAATTGGAAAACATTGAAGAGGCTTATCAATTTACATTGAAAGTTGAGGAGAAATTGAATTAGAGACATGAGAAACTTGATAAAGAGGTAGAGGTGGTAGATTCCCTAGAGGAAGAGGTAGATCTTATGGTGAAAATAGTAGATCTGAACCTAAAAAGATAACTCTAGATAAAGGCAAGACCGAGTGGAAAGGTGAAAGTTCATTTAGAGGTAGAGGTAGTAACTACCGAGGTGGTTCTAACAAAGATGGTTTTCGAGGAGCTTGTTACAATTATGGAGAAGGACTTAGATCATTTGAGTGCACACATGCAACTAAGAAGATCGGTAACAGTAGAAATGCTTTGGTGCAAGAAGAGTCACTGAATGAACTTGAGAAGGAAAATAACTTGATGGTAAGGAGAGAACTTTGGAGTTAAAATAACAAGGAAGATCCGGTAAGGAAAAGTTTTTTCAAGACCAGATGTAGAGTTTCTGATGAAGTTTGGAAGGTAATTATTGACAGTGGTAGCACGGAGAATCTAGCATCTGAGGAAATGGTAACAAAGTTGCAGTTGAAAAGGTTGGATCATCCAAAGCCCTATCAGATTTCATGGATAGAAGATGAGCATGCACTCTTGGTAAGTGAACAATGTTATGTGAATTTGAAAATTGGAAAGTACTATGATAAGGTGCTATGTGATATCATACCTATGGATTTTTGTCATATTTTGTTGGGTAGACCTTGGAAATATGTTAGACATGCTATATATGATGGAAGATTGCATAAATATACTATTTGGGTTGATGGGAGAAGACAAATCTTGTTACCTTTGATTGAAGAACCTGTTAGTAATGTTTGCACATCTGTGAAAGTTTTCTTGATGGAAGGAAGAAAGTTTGTTAAGGATTTGAAGAAGAATGATGTATGTTTTGTTGTGATTCCTAACAAACTAAGTAAGAAATTGAGTAAGAAAATAGAGGATAGTGTCCTTGACAAGATCGATAAGTTAGCCAGTGAAGAGAAGCATTAATCCCTAGAGTTAGTTTACTGAATAAGGCACCTCATTGGTAGACACCTACTGAGAATCAGGAATTGAACTAACAGATTCAAGAATTGTTGCAGAAAGGTTTGATCAAAGAAGGTTTGAGTCCTTGTAGGGTACCTATTGTATTGGCACCAAAGAGGAATGGAGAATAGAGAATGTGTACTGATTCCAAAGCAATCAACAAGATAACACTGAAATATAGGTTTCCTATATCGAGAATGGATGACATAATGGACAGTTTGACTTGAGAAAAGTATTTTACCAAAATTGATTTGAAAAGTGCGTATCATCAGATCAAAATCAGAGAAGGTGAAGAGTGAAAGACTTCTTTTAAGATAAAATAAGGTTTGTATGAGTTGTTGGTTATGCATTTTGGTTTAACTAATGCACCGAGTACTTTTATGAGGTTGATGAATGAAGTTTTGTAGAAATTCTTGGGTAAGTTTTTGATTGTATATCTTGATGATATTCTGATATTCAATAAGACCAAAGAAGAACATTTGTTGCATGTTAAACAAGTATTGTAGAGGTTGAAAGAAGAAAAGTTGATGATAAATTTGAAAAAAGTCTTCATTCATGAAAGAGGAGATTGAGTATTTGGGATTTGTGATTTCAGGTGATGGTTTGAAAATGGATCCTAAAAAGGTTGAAGCTATTTTGAATTGGCCTACATCTAAGAATGCTAGTGAGGTAAGATCATTTCATGGTTTGGCAAGTTTTTACCAAAAGCTCATTAGGAATTTCAATTCAATTTGTAATACTATGACTGAGACTATGAGAGGAGATAAAAGAGAATTCAAGTGAATACATGGAGCTGATAAAAGTTTTGAGACTCAGAAGTAAAAGGTTGTTGAATTACCTATTTTAGCATTACTTGACTTCAATAAGGTATTTCAAGTAGAATGTGATGCAAGTGGAAGTGCAATAGGAGCTGTGTTGAGTCAAGAAGGTAAACTTGTTTCTTTCTTTAGTGAAAATTTGAATGATGCAAAAAGGAAATATTATATGTATGATCAAGAATTCTATGCTATTGTTCAAGCATTGAACAAATGGAGACATTATTTGATACTGAGTGAATTTAAGTTGTATACTGATCATAAGGATTTACAGTATTTGGGTAGTCAGCATAAGTTGAATCAGAGAAATATGAAATGGGTTGAGTATTTGTAGAGTTATACATTTATGATAAAGCATAATAGTGGAGTCACTAACCAAGTTGTTGATGCATTGAGTAGAAGGAGATCTTTGATGACCCAGATGAAAATTGAAGTTCTTGGATTTGATGAAATGGGAGATTCTTATGAATTTGATCCTAATTTTTTGAGCCATGGATAAAGTGCAGAACACCTATTCAAGATCAACCAAGCACTAAATGGGAAGAATATTTTATTCAAGAAGGTATGTTGTTTAAAGGTATTCAGTTGTGTATACCGAGAGGAGCAATGAGAACTAATTTGGTAAAGGAGAAACATAGTAGTGGTTTGGCTAGACATTTTGGTGTTGATAAGAAATATAATTTTCTTAAGGAGAAATACTTTTATCCACAGTTCTATAAAGATGTTTAGAAATTTGTGAAAATTTTTAGAATTTGTCAAGTTGCAAAAGGAGTAAGTCAGAATACTGGATTGTATACACCAATTTCTGTTCCTGAGAAACCTTGGATTGACATTAGTATGGATTTTGTTCTTGGCTTACTAAAGATAGTAAGAGGTAATGATTCTATATTTGTGGTTGTGGATAGATTTTCTAAAATGGAACATTTTATACCTTGTAGAAAGACATCATATGCAATACATATAGCAGATATTTTCTTTAAGGAAATTGTCAGATTGGATAGATTACTGAGGGATATTATCTCTAACCGAGAAAGAGAATTTGTTGGATACTTTTGGAAGACCCTTTGGAGAAAGTTTGGCACCAATTTGAAATATAGTTCTACATTTCACCCACAAACTGATGGATAGATAGAAGTTGTGAATACAATTTTGGGAAATCTTTTGAGTTGTTTAGTTGGAGACACACCAAGTAATTGGGATTCTATGTTGGCACAAAAAAATTTTGCATACAACAATTCAGTGAATAGGAGTACTAGAAAAACACCCTTTGAGATTGTAAATGGCATACAACTGAGAGGTATATCAGATTTGAGGGATATTGTGGATGAAAGAAAGAGAAGTGCTAAAGGAGTGAAGTTTGTTGAATACATGAAGACATTCCATGAAGATGTGAAACATAAGTTGGAAGTAAGTAATCATAAATACAAAGATAGAGCTGATAGATCAAGAAGACATAAGAATTTTGCAGTCGGTGATGAAGTAATGGTTCATTTGAAGAGAGGTAGATTTCTTGTTGGAACATATGGAAAGCTAAAAATGAAGAAGTTTTGCCCTTGCAAGATACTGAGGAAATTTGACAGTGGAAATGCATATGAGATTGAGTTCCCTGATGACATGGATATATGCCCTATATTCAATATTGTTGATTTGTATGAGTATCATGAACCTGATGAAGATAGGACAGTACTAATGGATTATCTAAAGAAATGGAAGGAAGAAGTTGAGAATATTTTGGAACAAATAATTGGCAGAAGTATAAGAGGAAAATAGTATATGGAATATCTGGTAAAGTGGAAGAATAGATCAATTGAAGATAGTTCATGGATTTCACAATCTGAGTTAGATGTAGCTCAGATCGTACCTATTTCATGATTCAAAGAATAATTTTCAAATAACCCTAGGTGTGTCATGCAGGAGCATCTCAGGTCCTTGGCAATCTTGTGTCACCAAAAATATGTTTGAAGTTTTCTGTGTTGCTTGATTCCTTCTTTGACCAAGTTGGTTCGATGTTTCTTAGTTTCTTTTGTTTACCAGTGTTGGTTGGTTATCTATTTGGTGCTCGATGAATTTCCCTAGTGCTTGATGAGGCTTGTCTGGTGCTTAGTTTCCTTGCTTACCAAGTTGTTTATTTTGGATTTCTATTGAGGCTGACTTGTGCATTTAATTACGGTCACAGATTTAATTTTCATATCTATCCTTGGGAAGCATGTGGACCTAGATCTAGTTGTTCCTTTCATTGATGATGGATCTGAAGGATGACTTGATTCAGTAGCCTCTTGTATAAATATAGTTGTTTGGTTAGAGTTTAGGGGGGAGTTTTGAGAATCATTTCGGTTAGAAGAAAGAAGATAGAAAATTAGAGATTATTGGTAGATCCTCGCATGTTGGAGGACTTATGTACTTGATTGTAATATCTAGCCTAAACTAGGAAGGCCTTACAACCTGACATGTATGAATCAAACTAAAGATAATATTTGAAAGTTTATGGATCCTCTCTCTCACTGTTGTGTGTTGTTTCTTCTACATGTGTTATTCTGCAAGGTGGATTTGGTTAGGGTGTGCCTTTGGCCCCGCTCCCTAGCCACCCTTGCATCAAATAATAATCATCTATCTTAAATCTATAATGAAGGCACAATGAAGATTTTGTTAGGATTAGAAGACATAAATCTAATAGCTAGATACAAATATAACAAAAAATGCAAAGAAATAAAACACTAAAAAATAGAACAAAAAGACAAAGATTTAATGTGCTTCACCCAATCTTGGGCTACATCAACCAATTAGAGAGTCCACTTATTTAATTATCTAGAGAAGAGAAAATTATAATCTAATACTATTTCACATTACACCATCACTTATATATAGGCCCTTTAGGTTGTTTACGTTGTCGATTAACAAGTTAACCCTAAAAAATACTTGACGAGTCAACCTAGGGAAAAGCTTAACATGTCAACTAAAAAATTCTTGATGAGTTAACCTCAAAAAAGTTTAGTACTTTCCTTATCAGTCACGATGAACCAAAAATCTCCCACTTGGGGACTGATCACGCTTCACACTAAAAAAACTCCCACTTTGAGACTAATCATGTAGCAACACTGCTACACCTAAAGCTTCCAATGGATTATGTTATTCTTTATATTGTTCTCATTTTTTAAGAAACTGAAGTTGAAGAGGACTTAAACTTCTCCCTTGTCATTATCTTTGTAAACATATTTGCTAGATTCTAATTTGTATGTAATATAGTTTCTAGCTTTAATTGTCCATTATCCAATAATGGCTAAATGAAGTGATACCTCAATTGTATATGTTTGATCTTTGAATGCAAGGCTGAATTATTTCCAAGAGGGATGACACTTTGCCTATCTATTAATAGATAACTTCTAGTCTATTATTTTCCCAACTCTTCCATGAATAATTCTAGCCATATCATCTCCTTAGATTCCCCTATAGTAGAAACATACTCTATCTCTATAGTGGATATAGAAACCACAATTCGTAATCAAGAAATCAAACTCACTATTATTCCACAAATAGTAAATATGTAACCTGTGGTACTCCACCTGGTATCTAAATCCCCCAACAAATCTGAGTCAACATAGCCTTTTAAATTAGTATTAGAGCTTCCAAAATATAAAAATTTATTGGTTGTAACTCTCGAGTATTTGAGAATCCACTTTACTTCATTTGAACGCTCAACTCTAGGATGAATTGTATATTTTCTAACAACTGCTACAACATGTGCAATATTTGGTCTAGTGCATACCATTACATACATCAAAATACCTATAGCTAAAGCATATGGTACCTTGAACATTTTTTCTTCCTCCTCTAGTGTCTTTGGACACATCTCCTTGGTCAATTTTCAATGACTAAGAAAAGATGCGTTGATAGCTTTTGCATTCTCCACATAGAATCTTTGCAACACTTTTTCAACATAATCAACCTGAGATAGAGTCAATTTTTTATTCTTCCTATCTCTACAAATGTTCATACCAAGGATTTGTTCTTCTTCCCCCAAATCCTTCATAGTAAAAGAATGTGCTAACTGTTGTTTCAACCCCTTAATGTGACCCATGATATAGCATTCTACAAGCATATCATCAATATAAAAACATAAAATAATGTATCTGTCATCATTCAAGCTCTTAAAATAAACACAATGGTCTAAATTACATAGACTGTATCCATGCTCGGCCATAAAGATATCAAATTCAATACACCACTGCCAAGGTTCTTTCTTCAAGCCATATAAATATTTCTTCAATCAACACACTAAGTTCTCATTACCTTTGACCAAAAATGTTTGTGGTTGTTTCATATATGTTTCTTCTTCCAAATCATGATGGAGAAAGATTGTTTTAACATCAAGTTTTTCCAAATACAAATCTTTAGTGGCCATAATACTTAAAATAGTATTCATAGAAGTCATTTTTATAAATAGAGAAAAGATCTCATCAAAATCAATTCCCTTTTTCTACACAAATCCCTTCACAACTAACCTGGATTTAAATATTTTCTTACCTCCATCATCCTCTTTCATCCTATAATTCCATTTATTTGGTAAAATGTAGGCAAATTACATAATTCACAAGTCTAATTTTTTAGCAAGGAGTCTATTTATTCTTCCATGCAAAGCTCCCACTGAACCTTTTTCATGCACCTACACAACTTCATCATATACTTCTAGTTCACCAGCATCTATTAATAAAATAGAATACAAAGTGGGAGAGAACCTTTGAGGAGGTCTACAAAGACTTGTTGATCATCTAACATTCACTGGAATTTTTGGTATTTGTTGTTTCTATTATTGCAGAGTATGATGGATCATTGGATCATTATCTTTTGGAGTATCATCTAACACTACATTATCATTTTCTTTCTTCTCATGTTGCACCAAGTGAACTTTTTACAACACTTTCTCATAGAATATGACATCCCTACTTCTTACAGTTTTATGATTTTCAACATTCAAAAGTTTATTACCAAATTAATTAATGTCATATCCAAAAAATATACAGTTCTTTAACTTAGCTTCCATCTGTGTTCTATTTTTAGAATCTGTATGTGCAAATGCTTAACAGCCAAAGGTTTTGAGAAAAGAATAACTCACCTTCTTACCTGTCCATGCTTCCTCTAGAATAAAAAACCCCAAAGGAGTAGAGGGACCTATATTGATTAAATAAATAACAGTGTTTATATCCTCTAACCACATGTTTAAGGAAATGCTAGCATGCAACCTCATACTCCTCGTACACTCCATTATATTGTCATATTCATGTGTTCAGCCACACCATTTTCGTGTGGAGTCCTTGGAACTTCTTTCTACCTATGAATACCATTAGAGGAATAATCATCTTTACTCTTTTCTACAATACTCACCACAATTATCAAATCTGAGACATTTAAGTCTTTTACTAGTGCAGTTTTAGTCCCATACATCTGTATGCAAAGCTCTAATTTCTCATTTTTCTTTTCCTTCCCACTCATAAAAAACCTAACCCTCTTTTCTTTGCATACACAGAACTTTCATAGAAATCCATATTGACACATTTTAGACCCGGTAAGACATTCTTTGAATGAATTAATTTCATACCTTTTTCACTCATGTGCCCAAGTCTGTTGTGTCATTGTGTTGTTTCAGAATCCATAATGAATGTTTCATTTGTTTGATAAAGAAAAGCAGCAAGAGGGTGCTAGCCCATGGAACAGAGGACTAGGAGCACATTAATAACACTAGTCTGAGAGAAAATAATCAGTAGAAAAATATTGTCCATTCTATCCCTATCAAAGACAAACTTAAAGATCATCTTGGGACAAGCCCCCACAAAACCTAAAAGCTTTAACCAAAAACAAAAACAAAGGACCAAAGTGAGCCCTTTAAAATTGTTAGCAATCACTCGATCACAAGATGAAAAGAAACTGAAAGAGAGAGACACTTTCATCACCATAAAACTAAATAAGCAAGCTTAGGCTTCAAATAGCCTGTCCATCTTTCTCTATAAAAAATGAAGGTCTAGAAACTACTACACCTCCAACCCAGTCCAACACTATCAAATATATTCCAACCTACTGCAAACTCCTTGTCCACCTCAATAGAAAAAGGGTCCACCTCTATAGGAGCAGAGAGGGAAAAGATAAAAATAACAAGGCTGAAGCTGTAACATCTCCTTCCATTAGCATGACCACAAGAGGTAGCCTAGAAAAACTCCACCTTAATAGGAGTCTCTTCCACCTCCAAGTTCACAAACACAATATCCACCTCAATAGGAGACTGCTCCACAACTCAAAACGCTGAGCCTCCATCACAAAAGGAGCTTCCACCTCAATAGGAAGTAGAATGGAAGAATGAAGAAAGAGAGTAACCTTCAGCAGCTGCTGAACCCTTAAGTGAAACCCCACCACAAAAGGGGTATGCACCACAAAGTGGAGAGAGAGGAAACCCAAAAAAGCACAAAAATCAAGCATGGGAGGAGCAAAAAAGTATCTAAAACTGGTCCATCTCCCATCACGAGCAGTGAGAAGGCCCACAACACTTAGAGCAACACCAAAAGAGCCAAAACCACTCTCCCACACAACAGAAGGGATCTACAAAACCCAAAGAGAGCCCCAAAAGAGGAACCAACACAACCACCCACCAAAGCTGGGCATCAGAGGAAAAAAGGAGCCTCTCCACTCCAAATCAGTGGGAGGTAGGACAAGCCTCAAGAAGCAATGCCATGGAGCATCAACAAAGATCTCCATAGAAATAGAGTGGAGGAAAAATAGACAGATAGGAAAATAACTATTCCCCTGCACCAAAATAGTCTGAACCCTAATACCCAACAGGCCCAAAATCTGAAAGGAAAAAACATCTTCCATTAGAGAGAACCCCAAAAACCTTCCACTATGTGAAAGGGAGAAAGGAGAATGGGATAGATCCTCTGAAAGAGTCTCCACAAAGCCACTAGAACCAGCCCCCTCGAAGAGAAAGACCACACTGCCAATGAGGCAAACACACGGTAGTCCAAAAGAAATCCTGACCCCAAAAAACCCCCACCAAACATCCATATGTCGAACAAGAGCCGAATGAAGAGGGGTGAGGCAAGAAAAGAAAGGAGCATCATTGTTAGCAAAGGAAAAGACAACTCTGTGAACATCTCCAGCAGTCCTAGTGTTAGCATGACCAGTCTGGTTCCACACTAGGAAAGCCACAGACCAAGGGACACCAAGCTCCAAAAGAGTTGGGGGAAAACTCCCATTATAGGAATGATAGCCCCCAAGCACTAGACCCAGAAAAATCTCAAGTGGGTCATCTTCATCATCCTCAGAATCACACGGCTCCTCTGAACCATAAACCCTAGAGCCTACGGCCCTATTCCTGCTCATTGAAAAAATGTTGTGAAGTTGAAACTAACCTAGTAGGACTATTACCAGAGGTGGGATAATAATGAATGTTTCATGTTCTACCTACTCAACTACAACAATTATTCTTGAACATTTACTTTTTTCTATAACAATTAAAGTAGAGGAATAATATGACCTGTACAAAGATATAAGCTATCTACTTTGACACCTTTTTCTACTACTAAGGAACCTTTTGAAACCTTCCAATTTTTATCATTAAAAGTAGTTGTACAACCTTCATCACCTAGTCGCCTTGCTGAAATTAAATTCCTACTTAGCCTTGGAACATGCCTTACCTCTTGTAGTAGCCAATGATTCCCATTCTACAACTTAATCTTAATTATTCCTTTTACAACAATCTGGTAGGGTTATTTATCTCCCAAATAAAATAGACCAAAATCACCTTAGACATAATCAAGAAAATAAATTCTATGGGGTGTAGCATGAAATGAGGCCCCTAGATCTAAAACCCATGAATCATCAACATTATCTAGGGAAAGAAGAAAAACATCCTCCTCAGATTTATTACTTTCCACATTTACCTCCTTGTTGCCTTCTTGTTTGTCTCCTTTATTTTTATGAGACCAACAATCCTTTTTTTTATGACCTAGTTTCCAATAGTACTAACAATCGTTTGGATTGAGACCTATTTCCCTTTGATTTTCCATTTGATTCCTCACAACTTCATGAATTATTTCCTCTCTCTCTGGATCTGCCTCTACTTTTGCATTCAAAACAATACCTGATGTGGATCCACCTGATATTTTTTTACAAATTTTATCACTCAAAATCACATTAACAACATCATCAAATTTTTAGTGTATTTGAGCCTGAAACAGAGTTACTAACAACCATTACCAAGCCATTCCATCTTTGAGGAAAAAAAACACAAAATTAAAATAGCCCTAATTTCTTCATCAAAATTGACATTAATAGAAGATAATTGAGTGGTAATTGTATTAAACTTATTTAAATGATCAGCAACTAACCCACCCTAGATACCATTTTTATATAAAACAAACACTTCATAAGAGATACCCTATTTGAAGTAGAAGACTTTTCATATAAATTCACCATGGTTTCGATCAACTCTTTAGTTGTCTTTTCTTGTGTAATATTAAATGCTACCAATTGTACCAGACGTAAAAAAAACTACCAAGTGCCATTCTATTAAGAATATCCCAATGCTCATAAAAAATTCTTGTTAGTTTCTTGGATTTTCCTTCCAATGGCCACCTTAAATCCTTCTGATAGAGATAATCCTCCATTTTCATTTTTCATAACTTAAATTTTTTCCCATTAAACTTTTGAACCTTCAACTTAGCCTCATCTTCCATTACTCCTGCTCAACTGTGAGATCTTCTTGTAGAGGATAACTGAAAGCAATGTACCCACACTAATACCACTTTTTATAATTAGAAGATAGAAATATAATAGTTACAAGCAAATATAACCAATAATATAAAGGAATAAAACACATAGAAATAGAACAAAAAGAAAAAGATTTAACATGGTTCACCCAATCTTGGGCTATGCCCACCAAATAGAGACTCCATTTATTTTACTATCCAATAAGAGAAAATTATAGTCTAATACTATTTCACATTAGATCACCACTTATATATAGGCTCTTTAGGTGGTCTACAATGTCGGTTAACAAGTTAACCCTAAAAAATACCCAACGAGTCAACCTAAGGAAATTCTTGACATATTAACTAAAAAATGCTTTATGAGTAAACCTAAAAAAAAAATAGTACTTGCCTAATCAATCACCAAAAAAGAACAAACTCCCACTTGAGGACTAATTAGGATCCACACTAAAAAACTTCACACTTTGAGACTAATCCTATAGAAACACTGCTACACCTCAAGCTCCCATTGGATTAACACACCCTAGAATCTGTTGTTCTTTTTATTATTCTCAATCTTGAAGACCAACCAAAGTTGATGAGGAGTTAAAAGTCTTCCTTGTCACTTTCTTTATAAGTATATCTTCTAGATTTCTATCTATAAGTATCTTTTCCATATCGAACTATCTATTATTCAATTGTATGTTTTTGGTCTTTGAATGGAAGGAAAAATTATTTTTCAGGATGAATCAAACTCTAGATATATGTAAATAGATAATTTTCAATCTATTATTTTCCCAACTCTTCCATAGAAAATTGTTTCCATATCATCTCCATAGATACCTCTATAGAAATAACATACTCCACCTCTATAGTGGATAAGACAACCACCTTTTGCAATCGATAAATCCAACTCACTACTATTCCACCAACAATAAATATGTAACCTATGGTACTTCGTATGGTATATAAATCCCCTACCAATATTAGTAAACATAGCCTTCTAAATCAGTATTAGAGCCCCCAAAACATAAGCATTAATTGGACATGTACCTCTCAAATAAATGAGAATCCACTTTACTACATTCCAATGCTTAACTCCATGATGACTCATATACCTACTAACAACTCCTACAACATGTGAAATATGTAGTCTAATACCATATCATACATAAAGCTACCTACAAATGAAGGATATGATACCCTAGAAATTTTGTTCCTCCTCTTGTGTCTTTGGACAAAATTGGCATAAATTGAAGAAAGTTGTACCCCAGATATTCTGCACATAGTGTGTAGTTTATTAAAGGAGATGGGCCTTCCAAGCTGCACAGTTTGGACATATTATTTAGTCACAATGGCTAAAAGAATATCCAATTTTTACATGGTTTCATCTCAGACTTGGCATTTATTAACAGAAATAGATATTCAAAGAGTGGCGTAGATTGATTTCTGCATGGTTTCATCTCAGACTTGGCATTTATTATCCAATATGCTTATAGATTCACAATTCGTTAATTATTATATAGCTGAGGATAAGAAGATATTCGAAGAGTGGCGTAGATTGATTGTTTCAGGGTTTGAAAAGATTGGCATTAAATAGTTAGCTATATGATAATTACCAAATTCTAGATCTGAAAGCATATTGGATAATAAATGTTGAGTCTTAGATAAAATGTTGCAAAAATTAGACACTGTTCTAGCTGATGTGACTCTGCAACCTAGAAAGCTCAGATCCTTTCATAAATTGCACACTGTGTGCACATTATCTGAGGTACAACTTTCTTCACCCAAACATGTCTGCAATGGCATGAAATTTTAGAGAAGAGGAGATTGAGATTGAGTGAATCTCATCACAAATAAGAATATGTATTTACTTTTATGTCCAAAAGCAAGCAGCATCTTCCAAATGGGTCACATGGATTTGTTAAGCAATTGTAAGTACCAATTGTTTTTAGTTTTAAGATTGTATTCACTATAAGGTTTTTGGTGACTAAATCATTGCCTTGACATTTGGCTTCACTTACCAAAATCTATTACATTATTTTTCCTTTTTATTGTGATTCTAAATATAAGGATCACAACTACAGATTTCATTTTTATTTTGGCAGCGTATACTCAATGTAGGCCCTAAAACCCAATTAATTTGCAATCTAAATTGTGCTATTAAGTAACTTATGATGGTTCTAGTCCACCAACTTTTGATATAAGTGTTTGGTTTTCTTAAGGTGGGGTGATCTTTGATTCTCACTAATATTTGGAAGTGGACTACCTCTACACAGTCACTTTTCTTGAGAAATGATTCTTTCATGTTGAATTGAACTAAAATAATTTTGGGATGATTGAAAAGATTAATTAATGATTAATATCTTTTATTGTGATAACAATTAATGATATGTTTAGAGAATTAGTAAAATCATATTTATAAACATTTATATTTAATTTTTGTTTGAATTTGAATTATAAAATGTATTTAGTATTCCACATATAATGTCTTGATTGGTTACATGCATCTATTAGAAGTATACCCTTTTTTATTATTTCTAGTCCCCTTCTTAAAATTGAATATCAGATTCATAAATTTGCTTGTTATAGAAATAATAACTTGATTATGTCATCTCATATAAACTTGAGTTAATCAAAGAAATAAAATCAATCATAATAAGTATTTATTTTATCTCATTTATCTATACCAATTGAGTGTTGTTAGTTACCTTTGTGTGTATCTTTGTGCAAATGGTGAATCTAAAATAGTGTAAAATATTAAGAGGCTTTAATAATAAAATAATGTATTTTTAGTCAAAATTAAAATGGTCAATAAATGCAACTTTTGTGTATTTCTCAACCATGCACGCATACCAGGGGCTAAAGTGAACTATTAAAGGGGAAGAAGTGCAAGGATAGAGTTGAGCAACTAACTAATTTTTTTATACATCCTCAAATCTTACAATTATAAATAAATATGATTACTTTGAGATTCTCTTTCCTTAATGAATGTATTTCTCACCCAAGTCACCTCTTAATTTAAATGATGAATGGTATTGAAACCAAATTACTTGGATATATATAAGAGGCTAATATGTAAATAGAGTTAATGTTGTTTAAATTGTATATAATTTAATTGAAATAATACTTTATTTATTCTCATTTTTAGTATTTAAATGTGGAATTTCGTGAGATTGGTCATTGCACAAGTGAAAATTCAACTAGAGGTAAGATTTTTATCTTTGTTGTCATTTATTCCTTGTGAGTGTTATCTTGTGTTATAGGGTAAGTGTTTGTTAAAATATGTAGAAATATAGGATTATTTATTTCTATGAAAAGGAAATATGATAGGTGAGATGTTATGAAATGATTGTTAAATTTCATTGGCATATTGTAAGACTCTACCAAGGAAATTGAGAAGACAACATAATTTTACCAAAAAATATGACACATTTATTTTTAAACATTATTAATGATAACAATTAGCATAATGATGCAACATGCTAGATTATCACAATTATAACACCATGTCCACTTTGGTTCTCCAATGTTGCTACTAAGCAATGTATAAACCAATAATTACATCAATTGAACCATAATAAAATAATACATTAGATTAATAATACTAACTTCATTTATTTAATCAACGAATCCATATGTGACTAATCCACAACATGATAATATAAAATTATATAATGATCTATCCAACATCTCAATAAATCATCAATACATGTTTACAATACATTTACAATCATTTTACAAGAGTTTACATATTTACATATGTTACAAGGTACAATAATAATCATCTATCATGAAGCTATAATGAAGGTACAATGAAGATGTTGTTAGGATTAGAAGACATAAATCTAACAAATACATGCAAATATAACAAATAATGCAAAGGAATAAAACACACAAAAATAGTTGTCATCATCAACATATAAACATAAAATAATGTTGTTGCCATCATCCAACCTCTTAAAACAATGGTCTGAATTACGCAGACTATATCCCTGCTCATCCATAAAGAAATAAAATTTAATATACCACTGCCAAAGTTTTTTCTTGAAGCCATATAGATGTTTCTTCAATCAACACACTAAGTTCTCATTACCTTTGACCTCAAATCTTTGTGGTTTTTGCATATAAATTTCTTCTTCCAAATCACCAAGGAGAAAAATTATTTTAACACCAAGTTGTTCCAAATACAAATCTTTAGTAGCCACAATACTTAAAACAATGCACATATAAGTCATTTTTATAACTGGAGAAAAGATCTCATCAAAATCAAGGCCCTTTTTCTGCACAAATCCCTTCACAACTAACCTAGATTTAAATATTTTCTTACCTCCATCATCCTCTTTCATCCTATAAACCCATTTATTTGGTAAAGAGTAGGTAACTTACATAATTCACAAGTCTAATTTTTTAGCAAGGAGTCCATTTCTTCTTCCATGGTAAGCTCCCACTGAACCTTTTTCATCCACCTACACAACTTCATCATATCCTTCTAGTTCACCAACATCTATTAATAAAATAAAATACAAAGAGGGAGAGAACCTTTGAGGAGGTCTGCTAAGCCTTTTTTATCATCTCACATTCACTAGAATTTTTGGTATTTTTTATTGCTATTGTTGCAGATCATGATGGACCATTGGACCATCATCTTTTGGAGTATCATCCAATACTACATTATCATTTTATTTCTTCTCATGTTGTGGCAAGTGAACTTTGTACAACACTTTCTCATTGAATATTACATCCCTACTTCTTAGAATTTTATGATTTTCAACAACCCAAGGTTTATTTCCAAATTAATTAATGCCATATCCAAAAAATATATATTTCGTTAACTTAGCTTCCATCTATGTTCTATTTTCAGAATCTTTATGTGCAAATGCTTCACAACCAAAGGTTTTGAGAAGAGAATAACTCACCTTCTTACCCATCCATGCTTCCTCTAGAATAACAAACCCAAAATGAGTAGAGGGACCTCTATTGATTAAATAAATAATAGTGTTTATAGCCTCTATGCACATGTTTAAGGATAGCCCAACATGTAGCCTCATACTCCGTGCACACTCCATTATATTGTCCTATTCATGTGTTCAACCACACCATTTTCTTGCGGAGTCCTTGGAACTTCTTTTTACCTTCGAATACCATTAGAGGAATAATTATCTTTACTCTTTGCTTCAATACTCACTACCATTATCAAATCTGAGACATTTTAGTCTTTTACCAGTTTGATTCTCAACCAAGCTTTTCCATTTTTAAAAAGTTTCAAATATATCATATTTCTACTTGACAAAATAAAATCATACTTTCCTAGTTTCATCATCAATAAATGTAGCATAATATAGAGAGTAAACAATGGAAGATACTTGAGTTGTTCCCAATACATCTATATGTAGAAGCTCTAATTTCTCATTTTTATATTCCTTCCCACTCTTCAAAAAACTAACCCCCTTTTATTTTCCATACACACAACTTTCATGAATTCCATATTGACACATTTTAGACTTGGTAAGATATTCTTTGAATGAATTAATTCCATACCTTTCTGACTCATGTGCCGAAGTCTCTTATTCCATAGTGTTGTTTCAAAACCCACAATTACTATTTCATGTTCTACTTGCTCAACTACAGCAGTTGTTCATGAACATTGACTTCTATTTTTAACAATTAAAGTAGAAGGAACAATATGACATGTACAAAGATATAAGGTTCCTACTTTCACACCTTTTTCTACTACTATGGAGCTATTTGAAACCTTCCAATTTTTATCATTAAAAGTAATTGTGCAACCTTCATCACCTAGTCGCCTTGCTGAAATTAAATTTCTACTCAGACTTGGAACATGCCTTACCTCTTGTAGTAGAAAATGATTCATATTCACAACTTAATCTTAATTCTGCCTTTTCCAACAATCTGAAAATGTTAATTATCTCCCAAATAAACTATCCCAAAATCACCTTGGACATAATCAAGAAAATAACTTCTATGGAGTGTAGCATGAAATGAGGCTGGTAGATCAAAAACCCATGTACCATCAACATTATCTAGGGAAAGAAGAAAAATGTCCTCTTCAGATTTATTACTTGTCACATTTACCTCCTTGTTCCCTTCTTGTTTGTCTTGTTTATTTTTATGAGACCAGGAATTTTTTTTCAATCATAGTTTCCCACAGTAATAAAAATCTTTTGTAATGAGACTTATTTACCTTTGATTTTTCTCACAATTCCCCACAACTTCCAGAATTATTTCCTCTCTCTTTGGATCCAACTCTACTTTTTGCATTTAGAACACTACCTGATGTGGATCCACCTGAGCTTTTTCTATGAATTTAATCACTCAGAATAACACCAACAACATCATCAAATTTTAGTGTATTTGAATAAGAAATAGAGTTACTTACAACCATTACCAAGTCATTCCATCTTTGAGGAAAACACACAAAATCAAAAGAGGCCTAATTTTTTCATCAAAATTGACATTAATAGAACATAATTGATTGGTAACTGTATTAAACTCATTTAAATGATCAGCAACTAACCCACCTTAGATACCATTTTTTATTAAATAAAAGCTTCATAAGAGATGGCTTATTCAAAGTAGAAGGCTTTTCATAGAACTTCACCAGGGTTTCCATAGTTGTCTTTTCTTGTGTAATATTAAATACCACCAATTGTGTCAGGCATAAAGAAATACTACCAAGTGTCTTTCTATTAAAAATATCCCAATCTTAATCAGAAATTCCTATCAGTTTCTTGGATTTTCCTTCCTATGACCATCATAAATCCTTCTAATAGAGATAATCCTCCATTTACATTTTCCATAACTTAAATTTTTTCCCATTAAACTTTTCAACCTTCAACTTACCCTCCTCTTCCATTACTCCCACTCAACCATGAGACCTTCTTGCAAAGGATAACTGAAAGAAATCCACTCTAATACCACTTGTTATAATTAGAAGATAGAAATATAACAATTAAATGCAAATATAACCAATAATACAAAGGAATAAAACACATAAATAGAACAAAAAGACTAAGATTTAACATGGTTCACCCAATCTTGGGCTATGCCCACCAAATAGAGACTCCATTTATTTTATTATCCAACAAAGTGAAAATTATAGTCTAATACTATTTCACATTACACCACCACTTATATATAGGATTTTTAGGTGGTTTACAATGTTGGTTAACAAGTTAACCCTAAAAAATACTCAACAAGTCAACCTTGGGAAATTCTTGATGTATTAACTCAAAAATGCTTGATGAGTTAACCTCAAAAATATTTAGTACTTTCCCAAGCAATCACCACAAAATAATAATCTCCCACTTGAGGATTGATTAGGATCCACACTAAAAAAGCTCACTCTTGGAGACTAATCTTATATCAAAATTGCTACACATGAAGCTCCCATTAGATTGACACATTGTAGAATATGTTGTTCTTTTTATTATTCTTAATCTTGAATACCAACTGACTTTGATGAGGATTTCAAATTCTTCCTTGTCACTTTCTTTGTAAACATATCTTATACATTTTTATCTATATGTATCTTTTCTATATTGAACTATCTATTATCCAATACCAACCAAATCAAATGATACCTCAACTATATGTGTTTGGTCTTTCAATGAAAGGAAGATTTATTTTCAAGATGGATGACACTCTAGATGTCTATAAATAGATAATTTTCAATATTTTATTTTCCGAACTCTTTCATGAAAAATTGTTGCCATATTGTCTCCTTAGATACCTCTATAAAAACAATATACTCCACCTCTATAGTGGATAACACAACCACATTTTTTCAATTTATAAATCCAACTCACTACTATTCCACCAACAATAAATATGTAACATGTGGTACTCCGTGTGGTATCTAAATCCCGTACCAAATCCGAGTCAACATAGCCTTTTAAATCAGCATTAGAGCCCCCAAAACATAAGCATTTATTGGACATGTACTTCTCAAATAAATGAGAATCTACTTTACTTCATTCCAATTCTCAACTCCATGATGACTCGTATACATGCTAAAAACTCCTACAACATGTGCAATATCTAGTCTAATACCATAACATACATGAAACTACCTACAACTAAAGCATATGGTACCTTGGGAATTTTGTCTTCCATATGGAATCTTTTCAACACCTTTTCAACATAATCAGCCTCAGATAGAGTCAATGTTTTATTCTTCTTATCTCTATTTATTTTCATACGAACAATTTGTTTTTCTACCCCCAAATCCTTCATAGAAAAATAATGTGCTAATTGTTGTTTCAACCCCTTAATGTGATCCATGTTAGACCATACTACAAGCTTATCATTGAAACATATAAACATAAAATAATATAGTTTTCATCATCCAACCTTTTAAAATAAATACAATGGTCTGAATTATGCTAATTGTATCATTGCTCAACCATAAATCTATTAAATTTAATATACCATTGCCGAGGTTCTTGCTTCAAGACATATAAACTTTTCTTCAATTTTCACACTAAGTTATCATTACCTTTGACCTCAAATCCTTATGGTTGTTTCACATATATTTCTTCTTCCAAATCGGCATGGAGAAAGGTTTTTTTAACATGAAGTTGTTCCAAATGAAAATCTTTAGTAGCCACAATACTTAAAATAGTGTGTATAAAAGTAATTTTTACAACTGGAGAAAAGATCTCATCAAAATCAATACCCTCTTCTATGCAAATCCCTTCACAACTAACCTGGATTTAAGTATTTTCTTACCTCCATCCTCCTCTTTCAGCCTATAAACCCATTTATTTGGTAAATCCATTTACCTATAGGTAACTTACATAATTCCCAAGTTAGATTTTTCATAAAGGAGTCCATTTCTTCTTTCATGGAAAGCTCCCACTGAACCTTTGTATCTACTTGAAGAGCTTCATCACATCCTTCTAGTTCACCAACATTTGTTAATAAAATAGAATACAAAGAGGGAGAGAAACTTTTAGGAGGTCTACTTAGCCTTGTTGACCATCTAGCATTCACTATATTTTGTGGTATTTATTTTTGTTTTTGTTTTGTTGCAAGCATGATGGACCACTAGAAGATCATCTTTTTGAGTATCATCCAACACTACATAATCATTTTCTTTCTCCTCGTGCTACGACAAGTGATCTGTGTACAACACTTTCTCATTGAATATGACATCCCTGCTTCTTGCAATTTTATGATTTTCAATATCCCAAATTCTATAGTCAAATTCATTAATTCCATATCCAACAAATATATATTTCTTTGACTTAGCTTCTGACTTCGATCTATTTTTAGAATATATATGTGCAAATTCTTCACAACTGAAGGTTTTGAGAAAAGAATAACTTGCTTTCTTACCCATCCATGCTTCCTCTGGAATACCAAACCCCAAAGGAGTAGAGGGCCCTCTATTGATTAAATAAATAATAGTGTTTACAACCTCTTCCTACATATTTGAGGGTATCCTAGCATGAAATCTCATACTCCTTATGCACTCCATTATTATCCTATTCATGCGTTCAGCCACTCCATTTTCTTGTGGAGTCCTTGAAATATTTTCCTGCCTGTGAATATTATTAGAGGAACAATAATATTCAAATTATTTTCTGAATTACTCACAATCATTATCAAATATGAGATATTTTAGTCTCTTAATAGTCTCATTCTCAACCAATCTTTTTCTTTATTAAAAAGTTTCAAATACATCAAATTTCTACCTATGAAAATAAATCCACACTTTCCTACTTGTATCATCAATTAATGTAACATAATACAAAGAGCCACGAAGGGTAGATACCTAAGATGGTCCCCATAAATCTTTATGCACAAGCTCTAATTTATCATCTTTCATTTATTTCTCACTCTTCAAAAAATAGCTCTCTTTTGTTTTCTATGTACACGACTTTCACAAAAGTCAATATTGACACATTTTAGACCTGGTACTACATTATTTAAATGAATTAATTTCATACATTTTTCACTTATGTTCCCAAGTCAGTTGTACCATGGTGATGTTTCCAAATCCACAACAGTTGTTTCATGTTCTACCTACTCAACTGCAGCAACTATTCCTGAACATTGACCTTTTTTTAACAATTAAAGTAGAAGGAAAAATATGACCTCTACAAAGATATAAGGTGCCTACTTTCATACCTTTTTCTACTACTAAGGATCCTTTTGAAACCTTCCAATTTTTATCATTAAATTAGTTTTACAACCCTCATCACCTAGTCGCCTTGCTGAAGTTAAATTCCTACTTGACCTTGGAACATGCCTTGCCTCTTGTAGTAGCCAAAGATTCCCATTCTACAACTTAATATTAACTCTTCATTTTCCAATAATATGAAAGGGTTCACTATCTCCCAAATAAACTAGCCCAAAATTACCTTGGACATAATCAAGAAAATAACTTCTATGGGTTGTAGGATGAAATGAGGACCCTAAATCTAAAACCCATGAATCATTAGCATTATTTAGGGAAAGAAGTAAAACATCCTCTTCAAATTTATTACTTTCCACATTTACCTCCTTATTGCCTTCTTTCTCATCTCCTTCTATATTTTTTTGAGACCAACAATCTTTCATTCGATGACCTTGTTTCCCATAATACCAGCAATCATTTGGTCCTCTAGATTGAGACCTATTTCCCTTTGATTTTCCTCATGATTTCCCACAACTTCCATAATTATTTCCACTCTCCTTTGATCTACCTCTACTTTTTTCCATTCAAAACACTACTTGATGTGGATCCACCCGCACTTTTCCTACAAATTTGCTCACTCAGAATAACACCAACAACCTCATCAAATTTTAGAGTATTTGAAATAGAATCAAAGTTACTAAAATCCATTACCAAACTATTTGAGCTTTTACAAAAATGACACAAAATTTAAAAAAGCCCTAATTTCTTCATCAAAATTGACATTTACAGAAGTTAATTGATGTGTAACTATATTAAACTCATTTAAATGATCAATATATGACCACCTTCTACCATTTTCATATTAAAAAAATGCTTCATAAGAGATACCTTATTTGAAGTTGAAGGCATTTCATATAACTTTTCTAGGGTTTCCATCAACTCTTTAGTTGTCTTTGCTTGTTTAATATTAAATGCCACCTATTGTGCTAGGCATAAAGGAATACTATCAAGTACCTTTTTGTCTAAAATATCTCAATCCTCATTAGACATTCCTATCGGTTTCTTGTATTTTCCTTCTAATGGATGCCATAAATCCTTCTAATAGAGATAGTCCTCCATTTTTATTTTTCATAACTAAAATTTATGCACATTTAACTTCTCAACCTTCAAGTTACCCTCATGTTCCATTACTCCCAGTCAATTGTGAGACTCTCACTCAATCGTGAGACCTTCCTACAGAGGATAATGAAAAGAAACCCACTTTGATACCACTTGTTAGGATTAGAAGACATAAATCTAATAATTACATGTAAATACAACCAATAATGCAAAGGAATAAAAAATAAAAAAATAAAAAAAGAAGACACAAAGATTTAATGTAGTTCACCCAATCTTGGGATACCTCCACCAAATAGAGAGTCCACTTATTTTATTATCTAGCGAAGTAAAAATTACAGTATGATACTATTTCACATTACACTATCACTTATATATAGGCCCTTTAGGTGGTTTATAATATTGATTAATAAGTTAACCCTAAAAAATACTTGATGAGTCAACCTATGAAAATGCTTGATGATAAATGCCAAGTGTACAGTACTTGCATGGTCAGTCACCACAAACCAACAAATGCAAAGATCATCCAGTATGATCACAAACTAATCAGTGAATCTTAATAGGAAAACTATTTACTACCCAAGAACGTAAAAATATGAGACCAACCCCTCTGAGCTAGGAGATAGATAGAAAACCCCACACCATGTAAGTAAGAAAAAGAAGAATAAAAAAAATTACAAGGAAACACAAAGAAAAATAAGCATGACATAATAGATACCCAAGGGATACAAATGGAATAGTATAAGGATACACCCAAAATACCAAAGGAAAACCACAAGACTAATTGAGGGAATTTTAAAGCACGTGTCGAAGAGTGTCATCACATATCTCCCAATCCTGAGTTACTTTAGTAGTCTCTCTGGACCCTGACCCCTAGGTTGAACTCACATGAAACTGAAAACCTTTCATGAGGACAAGGAAGCTTATTTTCTAGATCAAATCCCCATAGATGGCTAGGCCTTCTCTAACCCATCCTTAATCTATGAAATAACTTAAGGCTATGGGAAATGAAAATTATTTATCTTTATTAATGTGTAACCCAACCTAGTTTAATTGATTATTTTATCACTTGATTACAACCTTGTAATGGGTTACTATGGTGACCACTTAGGGTCTTGACCCCCATTGCGATCCACTCTCTTAACAAAGCTCTAAGGAAAACCCCTCCGCAAAATAGAAAAATCAAAAGTGCATAATATCTCAAAATCATCATATGCCCATCATCCTCACATAGATTTCAAGTAAATAATCATATATGTATCATGATCCAAACCATTTAGGAACACTAGTATTTTTCAAGGCATATTCCAAATTTAAAATCCACATGATGGCATAACCCAAAGCCAATAACATCATAAAATTAGAAAACCACTTCTCCACCAATTAAAAAATTTACCCAAAAAACTATATAAGTATAAGACATTCTCACAAATGATGGTAAAGAATAAAATGGCCTACAACACTAATACTAAAACATCAAGTTAACCATTACAAAAAAAAATTAAGATCACAAATCAAACATCAACCCCAAGCCTCCGGTATGCCAAGAAGGCCAAAACACCAAACAAAAACACCTCCTTACCATTACCTTGAGAAACAACCACATCTATATAATAATTATGTACCACAAAACTTTTAAACTAATTACACAATCAACTTAGATTACCAACATACATATTTTAAGCACCTTAACATCTACTCCCATCACATTCAAGTTATAATCTCAAAACTAAACACATTAATAAACATTTACAACTACCTTTTTATTATATTATTTCTTTCTTTTAGAATACATTAGAAGCTACTTTTATATTAACCACAAACCACTTAAACAGATAAAGAGAATTACCAAGAAACGTTACCCAACTAAGCATTGAATTGAAGCAATTATAACAACATTTAACATTTCTAATTACTCAATACAATTTCCATAAATAGCTATAGGTAGATATAGGTCATCCCTAAACAATAACACTGAGATTTAACAACTACAAGTGTAGAAATCAACAAAGGTAACCATCCTCTAATAATCTCATGTGCAGATTTATTTTCTATGATAGATTAGTTAAATTTTCCTCAGTGTCCATCTACCCCTAGTTATTTATATCTTCCACTAATCTCTTCAATGAATCAAATGATATATATTATTTTTTATTTTTTTATCCCATCATATTCTTTTTAAAGGTTTAGATGTTATTTGCTACTACGTTAACTTCCTCTTCTATTGTTTCTTATCACTTGGATATTTGATTAGGAAGAGTATCTTTTTTTATTTGTTTCTTCTTCTATAGAAGTTGACACCTCATGGTCCACATCAATTATTTGGGCTTGCACTATTAGATCTCTCCCTTTACCTTTTCCTTGAGAGGTTGGAACATCTATTGGGTTACCAAAGCCTTTTCTTTTTCTTTTTCCTTTTCCTTGGATTCTTCATATCACCTAAGTACCATCTGTACATCCTCCTAGGATTTTATGAGCATGGAATCATCACTCTTCAGTATGTCACTTCATTGTGGCTTTCCAATAATCTCCTAGATCATTGTTTTTGTTACAAAGGGTGGAGATGAAATAAAGTTGTTGTGAATTATGAGCTTGTTGCAATGGGTATGGCCTTTTCCAACTCTTTCATCTTCTCCATTGGAACACTATTTGGTATCACTTTAGGTACTATGGAGGTGGATGCCTCTTTCATAGATGCATTGCAACATTGTGTTATAGAACTTATTTCAGTTAAGTTCACATCTTGATTGGTATTAACCACTTCAATTCCCACATTATATACCTCATCATCCATGGTAAGTGCATCTCGGCTTACTTCTAAGTCTAGATCATTATATTTATCTTCTCTAAAAGGAAATCATTGTACCCCTTGTCACATAAATCATTCATCCTTTTCTTGGAAGGGGTCATGTTGATCTTTCTTTCTTTTAGGGCTTACTTGTTATTTTCTAGATAGAAGGAACTTTTTCTAATTATTAGCTCACTAATGACATCGATTGAGGTTATTTTCAGGACCTCCAAATCTAGCTCTTCTATTGGTTAATCTTATATATTCTCTACTTGATATAGTCAAGGCGCTACACATTCACATCATCCTCATCTTCTTACTGTGAGACATCAAAAAATTCCATTGTATTTATCTATTTTAATGTCAACTCTTGATATATCAATTTGTGGAACTCTTTATCATCTCCATAGTCTTCCTATTAATCCCTAAAAATGAGGGACATGTACAATACTTTTATTTATAAAATTATGCATTTGGCCTAGTAGGTCATAGTTTGTCCTAACAAATGTGTAGAGTTGTAGCCAACGGGCCTCCAAGTCTCTTATATAATTCTGGTAATTTTCCAACGGATGGCATTTGAAGCCTTCAATTTGAAAAGGGAATTATTTATCAACTTTTAATGCAATTGATGGAAATTTGTATAGAATGGAACTTTTTTTACAAATTCCATCAAAATGGTCCAATTTTAAGGGTACCTAGGTAAAATGAAGAATTCTTCCTTGAATCCTTGGATTTTGATATATGACCAATTAGGGACCTAAATATTATAACACCCCATGTTCTATCACAACAACACATGTGCTTCTTTAGTTATTCTTGTTCTCAGACCACCTTTTAATTCCCTTGCAATTACCATGATAAACCTATCATTAAGATATTTGTAGTGGAATTGGGCCAATTCCTACATCAACCTTGGGAAATGAATGTATACCAATAGCTTACTGGCCTAGTTCTCAATAGTCCCCACAAAATTTAATTTTTGTATATTTTTCAATATTGCACAAAAATACACAATATATGATAACATGTAGAATGTGTCAAGACAATACTTAATAACATATCTACATATTTCACCGCTAATTAATTGGGCCTTGTGAAGGTTTTTCCTTTCTTGTTCAATCATTTAGATGTATGTCCACATCCATCCCTCAAATTTCCTACTAGTTTCCAACCCAACAACCTTACTAAGACACATGATTATATATTCAAAACATCTAGATAAACATCTTCCCTAACTGCTAAATTTAGTACCTTTGTAGGTGTCCCATCATTCTTATTTTTCATCCATTGTTGTCATATCAATTTCTTACATGAGCTCTCTAACTTTTTATATTGCCAAGTTGATGCTTCTAGGGTTAAATCGGACACCATATTCAAACTAGGGATACCGAAGGTGTTTGTTATTCCTTTGGGTGTTAGGTTAGTATATATTTTCCATATTTGATCACTTCCCTTGCATTCAAATCATAATGTTTCAAACATTCCAACACCAAGTCATGTGCAATCATGACCATCAGAAACCCTACTGCCCCAATCAATCTACAATGTGTAATTCTTGCATTTCCTAGTTAATCCTCATTAGCCCAACTTTACATTTTATATAGCTTGTAATCTGCCATATGCATTTTGAACATGTGCCTTCTATTTTCTAGTGCCACCTAAGGATACTCAAAATTGAATTCATTCTTAGATTTGACTTTCTTTGTCATGCTCTATTCAACCAATTTTTCTATACTTCCCTAGCCTATATGTTTTTTCCTAAGTCATAATATAATTCTCTATTCCAGCTAAGTATGAAGTATTTCACCCTTTTCTGTCAGTTATGCCTTTCAAATTTAAAGCATAAAACTAGCTTAAACCCTCACTTTTTCTACCTTTAGTTGTAGGTTTGCAAGTAAAATCATAGTTTAGGGTTTTACTAAACATACCTATAGATGACAAAGATTCACCTTCTAAAAGAAATGGATTTGTACAAGTGGATTGCACAACTCTATTCCTCATAAGTCTAGGTGAAATCCTGACTATTATAGCTCGCTAATGGGCAGCTTTTCAAAATTAACCCTACACTTTCTATTAGCTTTTTACAAAAACACATAATGAAACTGGGGATGGCTAAACCAAAAAGAAAGGAAAACTAGTTTTAATGTTCTCATGTAGGCCTGAAATATGACAGTCACCTCTCCCTCTCATATGATTTTTTTTATGATGGTTTAGTCATTTTAATGATTTTTATTGTGTTTTAAGAAAAATATTAATTGTCAAAAAAGAATTAATATACTTATAATTTATATTAAATTATTTAAAATTTAAATATTTTTATTAATTTAATTAGTAATACATATGAAATATAATAAATATTTTATTTTAAATAAAATGGTGCAAATAATTTAGTTGGTATTTTAAAACATATTATTATGTATGCAAAATGCTTTCTAAGTTGATATGTTGTATTTTTAAAAGATTCTAAATTAATATAAATATATAATAAACAATATAGAAACATGTTTACTACATATTAATATTAAAAATAAGTAATCTATACAAAAATATCAAATTACTAACATTGCATTTTAAAACAAGGTTGCATAGCAACAAAGTTCCTGCCAAAATTTTGGTAGGATTGTTTAAAATTTAGAAAAGAATGTAGAAGTTATATATATGCAAAGAGTTGAAAAAATTAGAAACATATAATGTCTATTAATGTTAAATATAACACATTTCCATTTAGAAATAGTGTAGGTATGTGAAGGTGATGATATTAATAATTAATTATTTTATTTTATAACAAAATTGAAAGTTCTTATTTTATAATTTATAATTTTAAAATTTTATAAATTTTTTAATATTATATTAATCTTTTATATCATAAAATATTTATATTTTATAAAAAATATAATATAAATATATCAATATGTCTAATATAGTATATATAACAATGAAATATGAAATAATCTTCAAGTACTTGATAGAATAAATTTATTAGTTTTTAAGGTGCCTCTTATGTATTAGGTTGATTTTTTCACTTAGACTATTTATGTTGATTATTATATTATATGTTTATGTTAAATAAATTTATTGAAATTTTTCAATACAAGTTTATAAAGTTTTACACCTTTTTCAAAAGGGTTCATATGCTAAAAGTTTTTAGCCAATTAGATTTTAGAAAAATAATTTCTAGAACTTGATTTTTTTAAAATTTACAACTTGATTTTATCCAACATCAAAATATGTTATTATTAAACATTTTAATGAAATTTGATTGGTTCAAATTTTTTTAGCCAATAGAATGAAGGAAAAATACTTCTACAAATTAGAAAAGTTAAGAATCTTGTAATTTACTTTATCAAATATCAAGATATAATATTATTTGAAAAATAGTAAATTTTGATTGGTTGAGATTTACTAGTTTAATTACTAGTTAAAGACATGTTGATGCCTCTAGTTCTATAGCCTACTGCAGGAACTAAAAAATCTAAATTTATATGAATATAGAATAAATAATATAAAAACATAGGTATTACATACTAATATTAAATGGTGATCACCTAAGAATGATTAATAATAGCAAGTTTCAAAGCTCATATTAAAATATTACAAAAATTGGAAACATTCATATCCTACCATTTTTAAATATTCTAAATAAATTTATATATAAAATAACATATTTTTATTATAAAGTAAAATACTATATTGCATATAATAATTTTTTATGGTTTATTAATAATTTAAAGTATATATTTATAGTTTTATAAAAATATAGCCAGGCTAATAATTTTCAAGCTATCATATACAGTCCAAAAGTGAATTTTTAAACAAGTATTACGGCAACAAATTTCAAACTTGTTCTCATGATTATGTTACCATTTTCAAATGGCACAAGCTAAGCTCCCTACAAAACAAACCATAGACAACAAATAAATGTCAAACTTTTTTTTCAGATTCGCAAAAAAACATAGCAATTTTTTTGCAACTTTTTTGTGGTTTTCGACCACAAAATATGCAAATCATGAAGAACAGATGCTGAACTTTTTGCAAAAACCTATTGTGTTTTCTGATTTTTGAAAATTGATCAATAGTGAATTTTGTAGGGAGCTTAGCCAAGTTCTTTTCAAATTTCAAAATGTACTATCCATCTTAAGAGGCAGTGTACCTTGTTTTGTTTGGCGGCAGCTAAACTCGTGAGAAAATGTACCACAGACAAAAAAAAACATTTCTAGATCTGCGAAAACGCAGAGATTTGTTTTTTGAATTGTTTTTTTTGGTTTTCAATTCAAAATATGCAGATCATGAAGAATAGATTCTGAAATTTTCACAAAAAACTATTGTGTTTTCGAAGTTTTCAAATTTGATCAATAGTACATTCTATCCGAAAGATAACCCCATCCATTTTGTTTTCCCTACATGCGTACCCTTCTCATTAATTTCCTTTCTATTAATTGAATAGCAATGCCTTGCTAAATTTAATGACTATTAGGGTTTAAGACTCCCTTAAGGTACTTGTTCACCAAGCCAACTTAGGCAACTCTAGAAAAAATAGCCTCTAGAAACATTAGCAAATATTACCTTTTTTTTACCTACTGCGAATGCCAAGTGTGATTAGCACATAACCCTCGTGGCTTAGTACGGCTAACTGATATTGCGTGCGGGTAATCGTACAACTTCGTCTTTGATTAAATTTTGGGTTGGCTGTAGCTCATTCCACCCTTTATCCACCATTCACTGCTTGAGATTGTAATTTTACATGTTATCTATACTAGATGCACATTAGATATTGCGGGCTGTAATGGCTCAACGACCTGCGAGAGATTTAGATTAGACTATCTTTTATGCTTTGTGACATTATATCATTATTTCATCTGCTAGGGCGTTGAGATCATATCCTTGACTAATGTGTAATCTCTCTTCTATGAAAATTCTTAACCAACACAATCTTCTGCTATTATGTTAATTAAAAAGCTTTAAATTGTGGGTCTCCATTTTGACAAATAGGAATGGAGCATGATGTGGAGGCACATGCCAAGCTCTCTACAAAATGCACCAGAGATAAAAAAAAAAATGTCAAATCTTTTTCTTTTTAGATTTATGAAAACACGATGATTTTTTTGCAATTTTTTTGTGGTTTTTTTCCGCAAAATATGCAAATCATGAATAGAAGATACTAAGAATTTCACAAAATCTGTTGTGTTTTCTGATTTTTGAAATTTGGTCAATAGTACATTTTGTAGGGAGCTTAGCCACATCCTATTGTAGAACCTCACAAAAAATTTCCACCCTCAAAATCTTTTACATGAATAGGATTTATGGATAAATAAATTTAATATGTAGTCAATGTACATTGCACTTGGTACAATTAACAAGAATTTGTTATGTCCAACTAATCTATTATTCCTTTTAAAATAATAAACATCCATTGACGATTCATATGTGTAAGTGATTCATTCCTTCTTATTAAAGACCTTTATGATTACTGGAAAGATGAATAAGCTACTTTTATTGGTTCTTTCCTTTAATCCAACCAAGGATAGAGTCTTGCTACCAATCACATATCTATAGCCCTGGTGAAGTGATCTCTATGCTTGTTCCTAAATATTATTCTACTACCACTTAGGCATCCATAGCTATGACAAATTTCATCGGATATCTTTATAGAAATATTATTTTCAATTTGCTCATTTTTCATTCATCATTTGTATTCTAGTCTGCAAGCAATGATGCATGCCATCGGCTCGAAAAAGCACAATGGTAGCAAGGATGGCCTTTAACTTTTTGACCTACCAATATTTTTGGTAACTAGCTAGAACATTTAAAGAACACCTTTATTTTCTTAAGTGTTTGAACTCCTTTTTGGATAAAACTGTCAATTCCGATGTTTGAGAAAAGTGACTTATCAAATCATTGCATATTGCACATTTGCAACATCCAATGACTACTCATTCAATTTAGTTTGTGGAACCACCACTAATTTGGCAAGTTTCTAAAAGATTGAAAATATTTCCCTAAATCAATCCATAGGTAATGATAGGACAACCATAGTAATTGCTAATTAATTAACACTAGGTGGGTCTCTAAGCCTTACAACCTTATTTATTTCTCCATAGAGTGTAAATCTATTTTATTTCTTGCATTATTACGTATTAACCATTGATGTGACGTCTTAATGTCATTTCTTAATTTATTTACATATATTTGATCTATGCCAACAATCCACCTACCTTCTTACATCTATGTTCCATCTCATGCTTTATTATTCTTGCCCAAACTTAAGATCTCATTAATTTTACATGTATTGGAGTATGACACCTCAATTTTTGTGTATCTACCCACTACCTTGAGCAATTGTTTTGTGCTCTTTTAGAATTTTCTCTTTAAGGCAATCTTCTTTTCATTCTTTTCATCTTTTGGGTACAATTGTTTGTCTTGGTTTTTATTCCTATTTGAATTTTCTTACTATTGAGAGTCATGACCCAAGAATTTGGTCCATTTTTAGAGTTCTCTATTCATCTATCTTACAAAAAATGTCAAATGGTCTTTCTAGGTTAATCCATGCATCAAAATTTGGAACACATTTTTCATATTGAAACTAATCTAGTAGGGATTGTCATTCCCTGGGTGTTACAAGATGAATTTATGTCTTCCATTACTTAAGCATACCATGTGAATTCTGATATTTCCTCTAGGTTCATAGCTTCATTATTGGACTTTTCTCAATTGGGCCAAACTATTTCTATTCTTATTGATGTACTAGTTGTAAGTAATTTGTAGGTGTCTTTGATGAAGTTATCAACTATGTATTACTTGGCTATGGCATCCCTATGCCTCAAGATGTCAAAATATATTGGGAAATGCAAGCTCTATTTGTTGGTATGCCTTTTCAGAAGGCTCAATGCTACCACACTTTCTAACCATAGGATCAAAGCTAGGAAGGTATGTACTTTTCTAAAACATGCTATTAGGTTGGATCTTATGGATCATCTTGATTAGATAGCAAAATTCATCTTTTGGATCTTGGTGATAAATGGGGGTATCTAATATATATGCCCCTCCTATAGTATGGCTACAATTTTGCCACCCGCAAGCACTATGAAAAGATCTATCTTTCCTACTTAGAGCTTCCATGTTCTTACCTCCTTTTAGACATAATGCTTGTGACTCCTTCTATGGTAAATTTTTCACTCTAGGTTCAAGAATGTTCATGGTTAAATCTTTAGAGCTCTTTCAAATTTTTATCTCTTAAATGCCTTACCAAGAAATTTATAAAAATAATAACCCATGTTAATAAAATATAGTGCATTTATTATGTTATTCCTTCTTCTTCCTCTTTTACATTTGTCTATTCTTTCAATTCAGAATGCTATGGTATATTTTATTTTAAATTCTACTTTTCTTGTGTTGTACCTCTTCTGGCCCTATTTTTCTTTGATACTAATCTAAATTTAATTAACCTAGTGGCATGATAGAACAAAATGATAACCTAAACAACAATACTAATGCACACACAAAAACTAGAAAATAAAAGAAACTACACATAATGTATGTTATCTTCATAGAATTTGGACCACTTCTCCCTACTTTCAAGATTGAAAGTAATTCTTAAGAAATTCACACTTTATATGGAGAGATAAGTCTTCCCTTTCTAGGGTTTTTAAATGATAAGTGATTTCCCCTAATATTTTTTCTATTTGATATGGTCTAGTCCAAGTACATTAAAATTTACTTTTTAATCCTTTTCTCTCAATAAATTTATCCCAATGTAGCACTAGGTCTAATATTTGAAATTCCTTGACCTTAGACCTTTTATCAAACCATCATTTAACCTTGGCTTGGCATTTATCCATATGATAAAATTATTCCATCCTTTTTTCATCTAGGTTTATCAATTATAATAACCTAGCTTCTTCTCTATTCTCAAGCCCTAGGAATTCTTGTGCAAATTGCAAAATCAAGATTTTAAGGTTCGCATGCAAAATGGGATTCTGACCATATAGTAAGTGGTATGGAGAGTTACCCAAAGAAATCTTCTTGCAAGTCCTATCTACCTATTAAATCTCAATATTCATAATAACCCTTAAATTATAAGTTGATATTAATATCTAAACACAACAATAAATATTAAAATAGACACACACACACACATGTATCCACCATACAAGATGAACTGACAAAAAAATCAAAACAAACCCATACTCAAACCAAGGTGATTAGGATACTTTTCATCTTACATAGGAAAAGGGCTTAGGTTTTAGGATTAAGTTTGAGCCTAAATGCTACCTCCCCTCTTCCACCATCGAGATGAATGAGGGCATTCTTAGACTTTCTAATTTGGGTAAATTCAATGCATGATACCTACAACCTTGCATCATAAAGATGAACATATACATACATACACATATCATAATGACAAGAAATGAAGTAGACAAAGACATCATTGGATCTCATAGGTGAGTAACTATGACTCCATCCCTCATCATACAAATACATCAAATAGAAACATAAACTTAACTATAATCTTGATGCATGTGCATATATAAGAGTTAGTATCGTTGAGAAACATAATCAACTATATCATCATCATTTTTCTTAACATGAACATGTAAACATCCTCGGAATATAAGCATGAAGCAACATAATAAATAGTCCTATCAATGTCATTGTATCATCATGATGTACTATAAGAGCATCACCAAAGTATCATCAAAACATAATGAAAAGTCTAGCACACACATATCAAGGTTCTAAATGGAGTTTGGCAACATAAATTTAAATAATAGCATATGGAAGGGTATTACATAGATATAGATATAAATATAGATACAAATATAGATACATGGATAGATGTACAAATACAGATACAAATTATACAAATATGATACAGATATAGCTATGGATACAAATATGGATATGGATATGGATATGTATACAAATATAAATACAGATACAAATACAAATAAAAATATGGATACAAATATAGATGTACAGAAATAGATACAAATACTGATATGGATATAGATACCAATACTGATATAGATACGGATACAGATACGGATACGGATATGGATACAAATATGGATATGGATACAGATACAGATATAGATACAAATATAGATACAGATATAGATACAAATATAGATACAGATGCAAATATAGATACAGATACAGATACAGATACAGATACAGATACAGATACAGATACAGATACAGATACAGATACAGATACAGATACAGATACAGATACAGATACAGATACAGATACAGATACGGATACAGATACGGATACAGATACAGATACAGATACAGATACAGATACAGATACAGATATAGATACAGATACAGATACATATATAGATACTAATTTGAAATTAATATTTGATTTCATTTATCGTATATATTTAGGGATTGTGATGTGAGAAAAAAAAATATTTAATATATTTAAAGTTGACAAATAAATGTATATGAAGTAGTGAGGATATGTATTTAATTTATAAGAAAAAATTATGTTTTTTCAACAAGAAATAATATGCACTTGATACTTTTATTTTCAACCTTGAGGTGTAGATCTTAATACTAGATTTCTCCAATTATGTGTCATGGAATTTGCATAGATCATCTTGGTACTTGTTCTTCTTGTTGTGGATTGCAAATAGTGGGTCAACTTCATTATTTTCTTTGTGACTTATGTTCTTTCTCTTCCCATTTTATTGGAGCACTTGATGTTAAAGATGTGTTTCCTCAATAAGGTATATACCTACTCAATCTAAAAATATTTTTCATGGCCTACTTTTAACTACTATAACACTCTTTGTAGTTAGGTATAAATTTACAAACATGAAATGGAGAAAAAGGGTGTCTTGTAAAAGGGCTTGCCTAAGTAAAGCCTTGCATTGATTTTCCTAGCTCCAATTTAATATGAGTGATGATAAAAGAGATAGTATCCTTAAAAGGAAAGACAATAAAAAATAAAGGAAAATTTGAAGTGAAATGATTATATTTTAGGAATGGAAACTATAGTGATGCAATGCAGTCTAGACAAGTTATTCATTTGTCAATACAATGACATGATGACAACAAATGTCAACAAGAAATCATACATAAATATAGAGCGCTATAGTATACTACTCAATAAGTTGAATACTCAAATATAAAGCACTCACTTGATAATTATATATCAATAGGAATGCAACTTAGGAACTTAAATGAAAATATCATGACTAGATCATGAATGGCATTGCCTACTCATGAATGTTTGAATTTGGGTCACTTTTATTGGGACTAGAATGTTGGGTGATAATCAACTAATAAATGGTCTAAGAAAGAGATGGTAGTATATATAGATAATATGATCTAGTCTCAAAATTAGCATATAATGACAATTAAGATGTGGGTTTAACAATTAAATTATTGGGTATGGTAAGGCACAAGTATGGTCAAAATGATCTAGGAGAAAAAATACTGAGGTGAGGCCCAAATAGAGTGTGAATTTACAATGGATTAAAATTTATGACATTATAATTACTTTTCATTAAGAACAAATAATTTTTTTACTAAGTCCTCTTATCTTAACAATGACTTAGATTTGAGATAGCCCAAATATACAAACAAAGGTAACTAACAATTTTTAGTTGGTATATAAATAAATTACCTAACTTGAATACTTATTTTAATAAATTTCCTTCTTTATCAATTAATGTTTACGTATTGGATGACACAAAAAAGTCATGATATCTCTAATAAGTAAAATTTATGAATATAAAATTTAATTTCAACTACAAGGCTAAAAACAATCAATGAGAAGTACATTTAAAATAGATGCATACATTCAGTCAAGGCTCATGCAAAACCCTAAACATAACTCATAATTTAATTTTTACAACATAATATGATATGTTTATAAGAAGTTTTACTAATTTTATAAATATTTAGATAATTTTCATTACATTAAAAATCATTTCTACTTAGAGCTAGTCTTTCCAATCATCTCAAAATTATTTTAGTTCAAGTTAAGATTAAAGAATCCTTTGCCAAAAAAAGTAACCATATTGGGATAGCCCACTTTTAATAGGAGTGGTCCTACAAAAGAATATTTTACTAAGGGTTAGAGATCAACTTATCTTTATTAGAAAGGTTTAAAACACTTTATCTATGTTGATATAGTCATTGATAGCTAGTTGTATTTAGTTGTCTAACTTAAGTAAATATCTACTATACAAACTAATACAAAATAATGCAAGTGATACTTAGATATACAAGCTTAAGAAATTCAAACAATTATTTCAAGATGATTGAGCTAGAGACATGATAAGGTTTATATAACTCAATTTAGTTTGGAAATTAATTTGTCCTTATGGCTTACATCAAAGTTAAGTCAATAAAAACCAAAATGAGACTTTTTATTGTGGTCGTTATAAATTTAAAGTTACAATGTAATAGATTTTAATATGTAAATTCAATTGTCAAGACAATAATTTAAATACCTTCCTCTATGTAAGTTTATTGCATTGATTCAAGATTTAAAAATATTAATTAGGGAGTAATATCTCCAACTAATTCATCCATATTAAAATAAATAACAACTTAAAACTAAAAAAAATAGTAGTCATCATCGCACTAACAAGTCTATGCCACCAATTTGGCAGGACGTGGCTAAGCTCCATACAAAATGCACATTTGAGAAAATTTGAAGAAAAATGGAAAAAATATTGGATTTTTGTGAAATTTTCAACATTTGTTCTTGATGATATGTATTCCTTGTACTGTATGTCCACAAAAGATCTAGAAAAAAAATACAATGTATTTTCGCCAATTTGAACACACACAAAAAAAGTCTTTAGTGCATTTTGTATGGAGCTTAGCCTGCACCCATTTGATACAATACTATCAAATGCTACTACACTGAAGATGTTACTTACTTTTGTAAATAAAAATAATATATATCTTGTTTGTGATGAGAATCACTCAATATTAATATTCTCTTATCCACACTTTCATAATATTATAAGAATCATAGATAAAGAAAATTATACTCGAGATAATGTGCATGCCATATGTTATTTAGAAAAGAATTTGAGTCTTCCATGCTCTAGAGTTGGGATAATTTATTTAGTCACAAAAGCTATAAGAATATCCATTTTTTTGCATTGTTTCATCACAAACTCAAGATGCCAATATACTCAAAATTATAAAATTATTACATTGCTAACATTAAACACTCAAAAGGAAATATAGGTATTCTATTTGGTAAACATGATTCATCTACTTTCATCAAATGACTTAGAGGATGAGTAAAGCTATGAAGTTATATTTCTTCATGGTGCTAAACTATCTATGTATGCATGTATGTATGTATATATATATGTATGTATGTACCTTTCTATTGCAACAATAGAAAAAATTTCAACATTTTTACTCATGCTAATAAAATTCTTTCATATCATCAACTGAAATATTTAATTAGGATTAGAATTAAGAAATATACACTGATCAATGTATGTCAAAGTTTTGTAAATTAGTGGTGCATACAATATGATACAACCGATTTGCTAGGCCCTGGAAAGGCATGGTCAAGCTTAATCATGTTAATAGAAATTAACATAAACATTATTTAAGAGGGCATCATTCCATTGAGAAGAGGGGCAAGTTTGGTGGTTAGTGGAACGATTTGAATCGGTTACATAGCGGTTGCAAAAGGGTAACCTTACTCTCATTCTACGTCCCAAAAACATTGTTTTGCTTATGTTGGAGGCAATCAGATATCCAGAGACATTATCTGCTGCTCCTCAATGTTGTAATAGGAGATAGTTTTTGTTTCTTCAACTTATTTTCTTCGACTGGAAGAGAACATGGGAAGGTCGAGTCATCTTGATCTTTATTTGGTGTATCTTAAACTTTTGGCTCAGGAGTTGGTTCTTGCCAATCTGGTTGAATTTTGTTCTAAATCATTAATCCTTCCTTTTAGGGTTGCAAGGGTCTCTGAATTGTCCACCTCTATGGATATGTATTTGTGCTCCAAGTTTTTGATATATATTCTCATCTTCAATTGTATTTCGTTTTCCTCACTCCAAAATATATCAGATTATAACTTAATATCGGCTGTAAAGGGCATTTTATCAACAACAGCGTAATCGTCTTGTCGCTTGGGCGTATTGGAACATCATGGAAGTGGTACTCAGGTCACGTTCTTCTTCATGGCAACATTATCGTGAGGAGTACTCAATCATCTATTTGAGGGAATAGTTTTTGAAATAGTGAAATGGCAGAGGCTGTAGGACGCGGTTATGTTTTATACAAAATGTATCTTTGATTAAATTTGAAAAAAATGAAAAATACATTAGATTTTTTTGAAATTTTTTACATTTGTTTTCTATGATCTGTTCATGGAGAAGTATAAATCAGAACTGAGAACAGACATAAAAGAAGAAGACATGGGCGATATTGGAGAGTTTAACTTCGACCACTACCCAATCATCGGGCAGGCCATGTTCATGTGGAAGAACAGCTAAGTTTGAATGCTAAATTAGAGTCTTAAGAACAGATTAATAGAGCATTATTACTTAGGTGCCAGCTAAGTTCCAGATAGATTGCACCAAAGATTTAAAAAAAAAAGTCAATTTTTTTTGAGATTTGCAAAAATACGGTGATTTTTTTGCAAATTTTTTATGGTTTTCGACCACAAAATGTGCAGATCATGAAGAACAGATGCCGAAAGTTTTACAAAAAACTGTTATGTTTTCCATTTTCTGAAATTTTGTCAACAGTACATTATGTCTGAAACTTAGTTGCTTCCTATTACTTATAGCCTCATCTCCATTATTAGACTTTGCATTTATAATAATGTTACTTCCATAAGGATAATAAGGTAATGTCTTAATACAACATTGTTAATGTTCAACTCAGGGTCGATATTACATTTATTATCATTAAGATAATACGAGAAAGCGTATGTTTTGGGATTTTGTTTATATGTTAACAAGTAAACTTATTACCGTTAAACATCAATAAACACTAGCATATGTTGAAGCACATCTAGGTTAAATTTATTAATTAAGCCCTTTTATATATTATAGTTTCTCTTAATAAATGATATTGTATTTGTTCTTATCAACGGAGACTTGAATTAATAATGCAGAAGTAGTTTTGATTATAATGATGTTATGTTGGGAGTTTCTTTTAAAATATATCATTATATGATAGATTTTATTTAATGAATATCAGGTTATGATAAGGAGTTAACTATCTTGTATTAAAATAACATTATTTTTGTGAAAAATATTTATGCAGATCTAAGTGCATGGTATTTAATTCTTTGAAATTCATTATTAAGAATTTATTACTCTTTTCATTATGTATATGATGTGCTTAATTGTAAGAGAATGTGTTCAATAACTATCTTGGTTTGAACTTCTATGGATTGGTATTAATTTGTGTATTGTTTTATTATGTGCTTTACAGTGTTTATTATATGTTTAGAAAGCTAATAAGAGAATTACTATTGGGAGATTGCTTATTTAGCCTTATTGAATGCGTAGTTGAATCATTTGTCTAAGAATGCTATGATGTCTAACATGATTAATGATTTACACATGCCAATTTTGTAATATCATATATATGCTTGTGTGAGATTTTGGAATTGTGTATATTTGTATCTCTATTTTGAATCATGCATGATTAGTAGTTTATTGTATGTTGTGTCTTGTTGTAGATTCTTATTTGTGCACACTAATACATGTTATTTTATTCTCTTAATCATTTTAAAAGTGTTTGTTGATAACTTGTACAAGTCTTTGGAGATTGGAATGATTATAATGATCATTATAATATTGATCTAATGATGTCGATCATGATGATGCAATTAATTTCATTCCTATGCTTTCTTGTGAGGTTATTTTGTTGAATACTAAAATTGAGATTATTTCATGGATGAATTATCTGATATTGGGGTCTTGTGAAGACCTAATTGTGACTATGTGTATGATCCTTTTGGAAATGGATTCATTGTTGTCATATTCTTAAATAATTTATGATTCCTAGATTTAACCCTAGGGTATAGATATCTTGTTACATTAAGGATGAGTTTCTCGCAATGGCGGTCGGGGCCCTAAAGTGGCCACTCTAGGACAACCCATTGAAGACTATGTAATCAAGTGAAAACCTAATAAAATAAAATGAAGCAAAATAGTAATCAAGATAATAATGGTGCCCCATTCATGCCTTGAGCACTAGTATAGACTAAGGATGGGACTGAGAGAAGATGTCTATTGATATTGGCATAATCAAACTTCTTTGTCCTCACAAAGGGAATGATTGGTTTCAAATGAGTCCTACTTGGGGGTCGGGGCCTAGAGGGATTAGTCTAGGACAACCCAAGGAGAAAGGACTATGTGATGATGATTTTTCCTTCTTGTACTCTAGTATCATTTATGTTGGTTTATGAGTAGAAGTATTAGGTTTTTTCTTTTTATGTTTCATTCTTTTCTTTATATGTGCTTTATACTTGTGGATATTGATGGAAATAAGGAAGATAACTGAGAAGGGGGGAGTTGAATTAGTTGTTCTAAAAACTTATGCAACTTAAAATTATTCAAGTAGATAATATGATAACTAAACATGAAAGAATAAATTAATAACACATTATGAACACACATAAAACCAATTTTTTTGTACCTTGAAACATGGTCGAGGAAATAAATACAGTGGGGATGAGCCCACAAGTTCTATATACTCTACTAGAAGTATTAAAATGTGAATGCTCACTGCTTAAAAGTAAAAGGCTCACAACCTATATAAGAAAATTTAGGTAAAATCTGCAAATTATGAACTATATAATAGAATCTCCTATATGTTTGGATCAATTCCATTGAAGCACAAAACAAATTTATTTTCACACTTCTTTTTTTCCTTTAAAAGATGTATTCATTCAAGGCACATACATGTACTTGTACATATCCACACAACCTCACATGAATTCAAGATCATTAGATTAATTTATACATGACATCAACCTTGGAAAGATCATCAAGGTGACCCAACACTCACCACCTAATTACTTAAATATAACTATAATCAATACAATATAACATGTGGACTATGAAATATTGGCCAAGACATAGCACAACCCAAAATATTTTACCTTGAACATGATGCACTTTCAAAAATTATGCCCTGAACATCTACAACATGCTACAACCATATGGTCTACCAAGAACATTAATAACACCAACATACCAATGGAAATTATCAATTGTAACAATAAAAATCAATGGGGATGACCAACACAAAAGACACACAATCCATAAACATCCACAAGTATCATGAATCACCATAGTAACATCCACACCAACACTTATAAATTAATGGAATCATCAACATCATCATATCGAACCTCGGGAGCACTAACTATACTGACTGTCAAACTTGAAAAATTACTTGTGGTCTTCCAAATTATGAACCAAATTAATTTAGGACACACATCAACATCTCAAACATGCTTCATAGATCTAAAAAGAAAGATATTACAATTCAGAGCAATAAAAATCAAAATATTGTCACTCTATCACCACTAAATAATTGAAAAACTATTCACAACACAAATATTCATAATTTACTCAGATATCCAAATCAATGTCTAAAACTTGAACTGAATTAAAAAGATACAACCCTTTACAAGCATTTAACATAATCTACAAACTCAGATCTTCATCATACTTTCTATATTGATTAAACAAAATTATTGAACTTCACTGCAACACTATCATAGACAAAGAAATATATTGATAGAAATGACAACACATCTCTCAAGCACATAATTGTATACTCTTCCAACAATTTTCCCCTTTGGCATTGATGAAAACATATGATGTAAAAATAATCAATGATAAAGAAATCAACATCTCCCTCTTAGACCTTGCACACAAATATTCTCCTTCTTTACATGACTCTCTTCCCTTCTTTAGTTTTTCACATGACTCTCTCCCCCTTTGACATCAATGGAAAAATCACATATTTCTAATTAAATCCATAAAAGCTAACTTTCTCTGAACATATGACCCATAAGACTGACTACTCACCCTTAGTAGTATCCATCAATCATCAATCTGGATCACAAGATATTACTTTGAAATGCATTGAACTAGTGCATACTAATGCATCTTAGCTTTGGTTAGTAGGGGAAATCACCCCTAACTTCCCTTTGAGATGCTCAAAAGTATCCTTAGGAAAAGCCTTTATGAAAATATCTGTAATCTATTCCTTAGTAGGTACATACTCCAATCTTACTTCCTTCTCATTTACCTTTTCTCTCAAAAAGTAAAACTTGATAGATATATGTTTAGTTTTTTAATGCAACACCGAATTCTTAGAAATGTTAATTGCACTTGAATTGTCATAGTAGATAGAAATAGGTTCATTATAAATCACTCTGATATCCTTTAACATCTTCTTCATCCATATCACTTGATTACAATTGATTGTAGATGAAACATATTATGCCTTTGTGGTAGATTAAGAAATATAGTTTTTTTTCTCAACCATGAAACAAATCTTTTTCCCAAAAAAAATTCACCACTAAGGTAAGTACACAAAGATGGGGGACCAATAGAGCACGCACCCTATACCTTTTAATTCCCAATCCTAAGACTCATGCATTATAAGGCATAGGGTGTGTGCCCTATTAAAATCCAAACATAAAAAAAATAGCATTTGTAACGCCATTTTCTTATTTCTAGCCACAAGCTAAGCAAGGGTTTTTAGTTGGAAAAGGGTGCACACCATTGTTGGAGCTCATTTTTCTTTGTGAGTTCATCAAATTGCATCAAATATGTCTCCACCACATAAAAGTGGTCACACAAGAGGAAGAAGTAAGTAGATTTACAGCCTATGCCTCTTTTTTGTATTGGAATTTAAGTTTAATTTGGGTTTGAAATCAGATTTTTTTTATCTCCACCATGTAAAAGAGGTCGCACAAGAGAAAGAAGTAACTAAATTCATAGCCTATGCCTCTTTTTTGTATTGAGATTTAAGTTTAATTTAAGTTTAATTATGATTTTATAATAATTTTTTAATTTTATTTTTAGGAAAGAACAATCCCCCTCAACCAAATCCTCCACCATCTCCTCATGAAGAAGTTAATGAAGAAATTAACAAAGAAAATGTACCCCAACCTCCTTCATTAATCAAAAGACCTCCACCTAGACAGGAAGATATTTTGATTAACCAAATAGAAAGTGGAAAAAATGGAATTAGAAGCTTTGATTGGGAGGTTGAAATAATCTATTGATACAAATCCTAGAAGGGTAACACTTGTAAAATCATTGAAATCAATCTTGATCCACATAGGATCAATTAGTGGGAAAATTAATACATGGTTAAACAAATGGGAAGAACAAAAATAATATTATGTGGATAAGTTATCATATGAGGATATAAAAAAGAAAAAAAATAGTGAAAGAGGACATTTGCAAACTCTTTGTAAATCCAAAAAAGAATGAAATTCTTAAAACTACTAGTAGGAGGTTTCCAATCCATTGATGTGTGTATGAAGAAATAAAAAATAACTTTTGGGACAGATGGTGGATGGTATTTTATTCCCCTCCTTGTAACAATAGCAATGTTCCATTATATTTTTTGAAGAAACTATATTCAGAGTTTTTCCTCAAGGAAGTCCCAAATTATTTTGACTTTCTATAATCTCAGGGAAGAGGCTGAGGGTCATCATTTGATAGACTAAGGGCACTACGTGACCCTAATGCACCTAGTGTGCCCACTAGAAAACCACATGTCAAGCATGTTAGTTTTCCTTCCATTGTGAAGGAACATGCACGGAGGTGGACACACTAGACATTATTAGTGTTCTGACACAGACTCTCATATAGTGTGCCACTCCTTTACTCAAGAGTGAGCATGGTCAATCTTTGAGGGACCATATTTGTCGGCCATTTAGATCTCTATGCACATATGATAGTGTTGATGGATAGGGAGATGATGATGGACTGATGACTGACGATTTTCTCAATGTGAATTTTGGCATTGATACATAGATACATATTTGCAAGTTCATTTAGTTCATTTGATTATATTTAATTTAAGTCATTAGTATCTAATGATTATGATAAAAATTTAGGGCAAGAGTGTTAGTGGAAATGGCGGTTTTCCCTCGGCTCCCTTTTAAACAACATCATCAAGTCTATAGCTATGTATCTAATAAAGCATTAAAATTATTATATTTGAGTAGTATACAATTATATGAATGGTTGTATCACAACTTATTATTCATATGCATTATTTTACCATTGAGTCATCTATGTTCACATAACACAATGGAGGACATTAGGGAAAATTCACAAAGGCATCTTTATTTGCATGTTAATTTGATTTACTTGATCTTATATTTAATTATTTTAAATGAAAGAATAACTAAATTAGTAGAAAATTATGATTAAAATTCAAATTCCAAGTTTTTATGATAGTGGTCATATCCCTTCACCCACCTTTTTCACGACAACGTCAATTCCACAAGTATATACCTAATAAAGAATTATAATTATTACACATGAGTAGTATGTTATTAAATGAATGGATATCTTATAACTTACTATATATGTGCATTAGTTTACTACTGGACTCTCGATGTACACACCACACACAAAAGGATGTCATAGCACTTTCTCGAATGTACCATTTATTCATTAGTGGGGTTGTAAAAATATATAGGTATTCTTGATAACTATATAATATTGTTACTATTTCATTTTCATTTGTTGGCATGAGATACTCGTATTGTTCATGGCTCTTTGGATTGTGCAATTACTATAGCTATAGTGAGTTTCAAAGCATTGACCACAGTATGAAATAAATTACTTAATTTTAATTGTTGTTTTAATAGTTTGTATTAAAAAATTTAATGATATTTATGTATGTATTTTAATTATTATTTTGATTGTTTTTGTAGGGTCTTGTTACTCCAAATCATCAATGTAACCCTCTTTTGGATGAGAATAGTGAGTATTTGATAGAGGTGAGTGAATATTCTATTGTATTCCATCGTATAATTCAATTTTGATGTATATTAGTTATTGATGTTTGTGTACATTCAATTTTATCAATTGGAGCACCAGAAGAGTCTAGATAGGAGGATGAGTGGGTAGACTCAAATGACTACAATATCCACTACATCTCCATCCATGTGAGATTTGAAGGTAGCTTTGGATTTTTTTTCTTCCTCTTGTGGGAAATAACTAGATTAGGGATATATATATTATACATCTATATGCATAAGTGCAAAAAATCCTGCTAAGAACGTTAGCCAACATGATGAACCAGTAAGGTGATAAATGATCACCTTGTTTGATACCATTTCTAGCTTTGAAAATACCCCATGGTATGCCATTGATCAAGAAAAAATAATGAACCATCTTAATACATTTATGGACAATTATAATCAACATATCACAAAATCCTAACTTAGCTAAAACCTTGTAAATGAATTATCATCTAACTCTATCATATGCCTTGGAGATGTCCATTTTGAAAACTATACCTTGATTTTGACTTTTTCCCATCGATTGGATTATCTCATGAGTTGTGATAGTAGCATCAATAATTTTCCTACCTAGAAAATGTTGGATGTTATTGGAATTGGTTACTAATGTTGTTGGTATTTGTGTGTTTTCACTGATGTCAACATATGTTTCTATGAAGAGAATAGATCAGTTATTACAATGTATGTATACAGTATGATTGATTCAGAATGAGCGAACTCAGGTTTATGTATAGGGAGGTGTTGTGATCTTATATCTAAGATCACATGTAATATCCCATATTGGTTGAGTAACAGAAGATTTGGTGAAGACTGATTTCTGGACTGTGACAGTGGAATTTGACAGAGTTAGTCTCTGTATTCTAAGTGTATTCTACAAGCGATGTGGATTCAATGTATGAGAACTTAAGGTATGTCAGATAATGTATTGAAGAATTTTTTTTCATCTTAGCAATTCTTGGGAAGCATGATGATGTCAATTGTGGCATGTGTTCCAGAGGAGATCTATTTGGGGCCGACTTCAAAGTTGTAGCGTGTATTATAGATAGCGAGCATGGATTATGAATGTTGGACCTTAATTGTTCAAGTGTAATTGTTGTATACTTGTTATAGATACAGTGTGTATCTTAGCAAGGGGTTATGTAATTATTTGTATATTAGGAAAGCCTAATTGGCTGACCTGATCATTTATTGTAATAGGGTATATGTAAGATCTTTTCTTTTGAAAAGATAGGTAGTGTGTAAAAAATATAAAAGAGGATTATGGAAGTTGGGAGCTTGTATCTCCTAGATGTAGAGAAGAAGATAGTTTATACTTTATTGGAACTGATCAAGAAAAGTTAGTTTCTATCAGATAGTTCTCAAGGATTGTGTATTTCCTTTATATACACTTGTGTTGCGAACAGTGAGTTTTGGAGGTGGACATAATCTTCTTTGGGTAGTACACCTACATTTCTTTGACTCCTAATAGGGTCTATCCTTTAACAGGGACTATGTATTATAATGTTTTAATAAGCTCCAACTAGCATGGCTAGATCTTTTAATAGGGATACTATACTCTCATTACATCATTTGTGGGTGCTAATTCCCACTGGGGTTTTACCTTTAATAGAGTTTCCTTGACAATAAAATGTTGTGTTATTATGTTGGCATTTACAATGTTATGATTTGATTTGGTGTAGCTTCTATTTAAAGTTTAAATTTTAATAATCTATCTCACAACTAATTCACCCCCCCCTCTCAGTTGTGTTGGTGGACTGTTGTTCCTAACAATTGGTATCATATATACTGATCCTTAGAGAGAAAGCTTAACAACTTGAGGTGATCTTGGATATGGCATTCTATAGGAAGGATAGTTTGAAATATCATCCTAAAAACTTTGATAGTTGGAAGAACAAGGTGTGAATATATTTGCTATGTTTTGATATCAACTACTGGATGATCATGAAGAATGAGGTAACCATGAAGGCTGACAATGAATTAGATAAAGCTACTAATGAAGAAAAGAAGATATTTTCATATAACATGGTTGCAAGGGAAGCATTGATCAACACACTTTTTGAAGGAGAATTTACTGAGTTGAAAGATCTAGATTTAGCATACAAAATTTGGAGAAGATTAGAAGCATTATATTGAAGGAGACAAGTTTACTAAGAAAGAAAAGTTACAAAATTGGAAAACAAGGATGGAGAATTTGAAAATGAAAGATGATGAAAATATTAGGGCTTATGTATAGAGATTTATTGAGGTTGTGATTGTAATCAAAAATTTTGGAGGTACTTATGAAGAGGAAGAAGTCATTGCAAAGATTCTTAGATCATTGACACCTATTTAGAAGACCAAAGTTTAGGTTATAGAAAAGATTATACCTTTGAGTAACAACTTTAGCAGAGAGATGTTGATTGCAAAGATAACTACCTTTAAGCAACAGCAGTGGTAATATGAAAGAAGAGCTTGGTGAGTATGTTGATGAATGGGGACAGATATAGGAAGAATAAATAAAGCTAGATGAAATTGTTTCCCTAATCGCTAGAAGAGAAAAGAGAGGTGTATAGGATAAAATAGTGTATAGGGTCCTAGAAAAATGGTTTGCACATAAAAGAGACCCCAAAGCCAATATTTTACACTTACATTTGAATTGTATTGATATGAAAAGTAAAAGTAGATGATTAATATTGAAATTAAGAAATAAAGGTACTTACCTCTGAAAAAGAATCGGCTGAAAACCCTATCAAACGATCTCAAAAACTATTAATTCTCTACCACCCAAATGAAAACTGTGAGATCTACAAAACCCAGAAACCTTTTTCTGAGATGAGATTAGGTCAACTTTGACCCTCATAAAAGTTCAATGACGACCTCAAGATTTTGAAGGTTGACTTTGACTTTGTTCGCAGATCTCAGAAGTTCGGCAAAAAGGGTATCCAGATCTGTACTTTAATTCACCATCCCGCACCTATATCTGCAAAAAAAATAGTTTTTTTTGTTGGGGGGAGGGGTTTGCCTCAGTCAAACCCCAATTTAGGAATTAACCTTGAAATTGATTTGAAATTGTTGGAATAAACAAAGTAAATGGAACAATTCACTTTGCTTGATTTGAAACCCTTGTGGAGGATTTGAATCCTTGAATCCATAAGAATGGATGAATGTATAATCAAATATAGGATGTCTCCAATCAATTGTCTTTAGATCTTCAACACTAATCTTGAATGGATCTTGAATTAGGAAGAGGCTTGAATGGAAATGGAGGAATCTTCAACAAGAGAGCTCCATAGAGCTTGAATCCTTAAATGGCTACTAATGGATCTCCTTGATGAATTGGATGCTTGAAGGCTTGAATGCTTGATCTTCTTGAGCTTGCTTGCATTTGAGAGCTTGAGAGATTGTGAGATGAGATGCTTGATTGCAAAACTTGATTGAGAAAATGAGAGAGGAAGGCTCCCTTTTATAGTGATCTAGGGCACAAGAGGGGCCTCGTAGAAAACAATAATTAAGGGCCCATGGCAAAAAACTCTAGAGAGGTGCACATGGAGAGAAAATTAAATTAAAGTCTTGACACAAAACTCTAGGAGGGTAGCACTCTTAATATAGAAATAAAATAATTATTTAAGAGCCTTGTTACAAAATTTGAGGTAAGGCCAACCCTAAAATTAATTTGAGCATTAGGCACAAAGCTCGAGAAAGACTAATCTCCAATAATAAATTAAGAATTCTATACAAATATCAAGAAAGGTCCACCTCAAATATTAATTTGAGAATTTGACACTTAATCCAAGAAATAATGGCCCCGAAGAGGGAAAATGCACGATTTTGAGGAAATCTTGAAATCGGAAGCAAACCTCGAAGATCCTAGACCTTAGGGTCTAGATCGAGCTTGAACTTGAATAGGTTAGGATCAAGGTCAACTTTGACCCCATAAGGTCGACTTTGACCTTATGGTCAAAAACCTCAGGTTCATAGTCTAGAATGCTAGGAAAATGCTAGGAAGAAGTGGAAAATGGGGTAGAACAGGGGGAAAAGCTAGATCCAAGTCAAATATCCATTCAAGGCATTCGACATGATCCCAAATCACTTACTTGGAGGGCTAAATGCTCTTACCATGGAAGTGCTTCCATTTTAAGATGATACATTAAGCCCCCACTTTAGCAAGAGTATGGACTCGATTCAAACTCTTAGTAAAGGAGATCATGAAGAAAAAGATAATCTTACTGAAATCAAAGGGACAAAGGAATCATCAAGCCCCCAAAGACTCGAGTCTTCATCAACTCCAAGATTTTAATAAGAGAGACATCACTAGAAGAAGAGAGAAAAGGAGAGAGAGGAGTGGTCAGCTCACCCAGTAAGATGTGTATATCTTACTATGAACCACAAAAGGATAGAATGGCCCACCAAGAAAACACTTAATAGTCACCCCATAATGTTGTGCACCTTCTAGCGGCTTTGTGCATGTATGTAGTGCATCTTCTAATGGCTTTTATAAATTACCCATGGATCCACCTTCTTGTATCACCATGGAATACAAAATGTGTGTCTACTCAGGATTTAGCAACTTATGTGTGTTACCCTTAGAAGATTTAGCATATTGATGTGTGTCTTTTCAGGATTTAGCAACTTATGTATGTTACCTTCCAAGATTTAGCATATTTGAATCTGGAAATGTGTGTCCCTTCAGGATTTAGCAGCTTATGTGCGTTACCATCTGACATTTAGCATATTTGAAATTGGAAATACGTGTCCATTCAGGATTTAGCAACGTATGTGCATTACCTTCTAAGATTTAGCATGCTGCAAAACAAAAGGTTAGAACAAAAATACATAATATAAATTGAGGGAGGCCGTATATATGCCCCCCTCCTTAGTATGGCAAAAATATACCATTTTGACATGTTAAGGAAAGAAAAGAACAAGGATAAAGACCTCTTCAACATCAAGACAATATCCTTAGACAATACCCAATCCCAGCCAAGAAGGTCACAACTCCTATGAGGCCATGGAAGGGATGAATGCAAAGAGATATCATGCAAGAAGTGAAAAAGCAACCCTTGTGAGGGATAGCACACTGTTTAGCTTCCAAGGTGAGAGATTTATCCACCATGGAAACCCAATGTCAAACAACGAAATAGGTTGTGATCAAGGAAAAAGATCCTCAATGCAAACCAAAATTTTCATGTATGATTGGATATCACATAATAGATAGATACATCTTAACTAAGGAAAGAGGTGAATCCTTGAAAGAAAGAGAAGGAGATGAAATCCTTGCCCCCCAAGTGTAGGAACAAGGATGGAAGGGGACCTATTATATCGCTCACAACAATATACAAGACAATGAGCCCCCAAGTATTAGGCTAACATTGTTTAGATAATGTGGAGCTCCATAATAGGAACATAAATGTTAGTTAGAGAAAATAGGATTGAAATAAAACTCATTGCGACATGATATGTAAATAACATTACTATTAATGAGCTGCCTAATCTTATAATGTAAAGCTTGAAATTCATTAGTAGAGTGATCATGAAATCTATGATATAAACAAAAAGGAAGAACCTTTAAGTGTGGACTATGTTTCTTTTTGCGTTTAAGTCTAGTAATCATCTTAGCATGAAGGAGTTTTGGCAAAAGAACTTCTTGGTCAAATTCCTTCACAGGTTCATCGTGTCTTGAAGTGTTATTCAAGATGTTGTTAACATTGATTTTTTTTCGAGGATTAAATCCTAATCCAAAAGAATGCTCATGCCCCCTAGTGTGTAAGGGCATTTGAATTCCCTATTTATGCTTATCACATCCTTGAGTATTAAATCCTTTCTTAACTAGGAAATGATAACCAAGACCATAACGAGAATCCATATCATAAGAAGTCAATGGAACTTTAGTAGTCACTATGTCATCATTAGTAGGCTTGATAGATTTATTGTGGGTAGAAGCAGGGACAAAGTTATTACAAAGGGGTTTAGAAGTAAAAACTCATTGTTCAAACTCTCTTTGTTTCTTCATAAAATCAAGATCATTAATCTTATACTCTCCAATAAAGGTAGGAGTAAAATCCAAGGTTCCCCAATCATCACCAGGAAGAGGATTAGAGGAAGAAGGATTGCTATTAGGAATAGGAGTAGTGTGGATTTGAATATTTAGACAAGTATTAGGCGCATCATCTACATGAAGTGTATACATCACATTGTTATGTATAAACTTGACTTTACAATGAAGGGTGGAAGGAATGACATGCATCTCATGCAACCAAGGTCTACCCAAAAGAAGGTTATAATTGAGAGGTCCAGGCATAACATGAATAGGTAAATTCAGGATGATTGGTCCTACTTTGATAGGTAAGGTAATGATGCCTAAAGTGTTCTTAGCAATGTTACAAAGCCACGTATAGGAACATTGTCAAGTTGAATAGTTGAAAGATCAGCAAATTATTCACTTTGAGCATGTCCATGCTACAAACATTAAGCCCAAATCCATTATCAATCAAGGTCCTATGAATGATACTTTTATTGATAGTTATAGCAACCATAAGAGCATCATATTGATTCTAAACTTCTTTAGAAGGTAAATCTTTTTGAGTAAAAACAATGTTAGGAGGACCTGGGGTAGCATGCATGCATTGTAAGAAGTTATTGATGTTCTCTTGATTAGGAGGTGGAGTAGGAAGAGTTGCTAGAGCTTTTGCAAGGCTTCATAGTAGGTAGGTGAAATTTGAAGAAGCTCCCATAAGGAGATCTTGGAAGGAGTATTTTGTAATTGGGTTATCAAATCATACTCCTTGTTAGGAAGACGAGGTGGAGGAGGAAGAATAGATTGAGAAGGTGGTAAAGAAGTAGAAACCACCAGATTAGGTTGAGGATTATTCCTTGTATGATATGTGTGAGCTATAGAATCTTGGTCATTGAAAGACTCCATAGGTTTACCTTTGATAGTAATGCAAGGACAACCTTTGACAGTCAACAAGGGTTTGGGATAAATCATTTTAGTTGTCTCAACACTACAAATAGATTCACAAGAAGGAAGAAAAGAGGACATCCTAAGAGGAGATGAGGTCAGATCTTGATTCTCCATAGGATCATCACTAAAAGGGAGAGCATTAAGGGAATTCATATCATTCTCCACTAATGCCTCATCACTAGAAGGAATCTCAAATGGAGGTAGAGGATCTATAATATCATCTTCTTTCACTAAAATGTCTGCATAAAGGGAATGTGTTGTAGAAAAAGATTTATCATCATGTATGAATATGTCATCCATTAATAAATCACCCTCTTGAATCAAAGTTTCTTTGCAAGGAGAGGATAAATCAATGTCGTTATCCAAGGGATCATCCAAAATGGTTTCATGAGGAAGAGAGTAATCAACATCCAAATCCAAAGGTTCATCCCAAATAGGAGGATTATCATCCCTACCAATAAAGCACAATTTAGGATCCCTAGAGGGGAAAGAAGGCAAATTATGTTCTAAAGTAGGTTCATAGAAAGGACATATATTAGGAGAAGAATCAACATCAATCCTTAACTCATCTCCATAAAGAGAAATATGATGGAGAGATAGATTAAATTCATCTTCTTGCTCTAATATATCCTTACAAGGAAATTCAAAAGAGGACAAAGCAACATCACATGCACTAGATAAAGTCTTTCTAGGTGTAACATCATGCAATGGTAAGGTAAGAGGAGAATGTTGTGTAATCCCAAAAGTTATACAAGAATATTTGGAAAACACTTGAAATAACCTGTGCAACATGATAACAAATAAAGAAGTGCATAGAAAATAGATCTAGATATGTCCCAATGCATTCAAATGAAACTTATAAGCATGAAAAGGAAATCAAACACAATAGGGTGTCTAATTCCACAAAAGAAAGGGGTAAGTGTCTTGGGTTCACCAAAATGTAATAGATAAAATAGTGTATGGGGTCCTAGAATAATGGTTTACACATAAAAGAGACCCCAAAGCCAATATTTTACACTTACATTTGAATTGTATTGATATGAAAAGTAAAAGTAGATGATTAATATTGAAATTAAGAAATAAAGGTACTTACCTCTGAAAAAGAATCGACTGAAAACCCTATCAAACAATCTCAAAAACTATTGATTCCCATGTTCTTGAACCAAAACTATGAGATCTACAAAACCCAGAAACCTTTTTTTGAGATGAGATCAGGTTGACTTTGATCCGCATAAAAGGTCAATGACAACCTGGAGATTTTGAAGGTCAACTTTGACTTTGTTCATAGATCTCAGAAGTTCGGCAAAAAGGGTATCCAAATATGTACTTTAATTCACCATCTTGCACCAGTACCTGCAAGAAAAATGGTTTTGTTTGTTGGGGGGCAGGGGTTTGCCTCAGTCAAACTCCAATTTAGGAATTAACCTTTAAATTGAATTGAAATTGCTACAATAAACAAAGTAAATGAAATAATTCACCTTGCTTGATTTGAAACCCTTGTGGAGGATTCAAATCCTTGAATCCACAAGAATGGATGAATGTATAATAAAATATAGGATGTCTCCAATCAATTGTCTTTAGATCTTCAACACCAATCTTGAATGGATCTTGAATTAGGAAGAGGCTTGAATGGAAATGGAGGAATCTTCAACAAGAGAGCTCCATAGAGCTTGAATCCTTCAATGGCTACTAATGGATCTCCTTGATGAATTGGATGCTTGAAGGCGTGAATGCTTGATCTTCTTTCTTTCTTGCACTTGAGAGCTTGAGAGATTGTGAGATGAGATGCTTGATTGCAAAACTTGATGGAGAAAATGAGAGAGGAAGGCTCTCTTTTATAATGATCTAGGGCACAAGAGGGGCCTCATAGAAAATAATAATTAAGGGCCCATGGCACAAAACTCTAGAGACATGCACATGGAGAGGAAATTAAATTAAAGTCTTGACACAAAACTCTAGGAGGGGACCACCATTAATATAGAAATAAAATAATTATTTAAGAGCCTTGTTACAAAATTTGAGGTAAGGCCAACCCCAAAATTAATTTGAGCATTAGGCACAAAACTTGAGAAAGGATAATCTCCAATAATAAATTAGGAATTATATACAAATATTGAGAAAGGTCCACCTCAAATATTAATTTGATAATTCGACACTTAATCTGAGAAATAATGGCCTCGAAGAGGGAAAATGCAAGATTTTGATGAAATCCCAAAATCGGAAGCAAACCCCGAAGATCCCAGACCTTAGGGTCAAGATCGAGCTCAAACCTGACTAGGTGAAGATCGAGCTCGATCTTGATCTAGTTAGGATCAAGGTCAACTTTGACCTTATGGTCAAAAACCTTAGGTTCATAGTCTAAAATGCTAGGAAAATGCTAGGGAGAAGTGGAAAATGGGGTAGAAATAGGGGGAAAAGCCAAATCCAAGTCAAATATCCATTCAAGGCATTCAACATGACCCCAAACCACTTACTCAGAGGGCTAAATGCTCTTACCATGGAAGTGCTTCCATTTTAAGATGATACAATAGGTAAGGGTAAGTTTGAATGAAAGCTACCTTTGAAATATTTTTTATGCAATGAAATAGGTCACTTTGTATCTAGATGTCCTACAAGAGTTCCTAAACATAAATCTAAGTTTTACAAACCTAATTATTCAAAAGAAAAAGAATGTTATTATGCTAGTGAAGGTGTTTTTGATGATGATTTTGATAATGAGGAGATTGGATTTATTGTTATCAAATATGAAAAACCATTACATGAGGTTAGAGCTTTAGTGTCACATGATGATAAGAAATTTTAATGGGTTATAAATAGTGGTTTCTCACATCATATGACTAGAGATAAAAAATAAGTTTGTTAAAATAAATAAGTATGATGGTGGTGTTGTGAGATTTGGAGACAATACTCCTAAGCTTATCATTGGAGTAGGATCTATTTCTATGGATGGAAAGACTAATATTGAAAATGTACTAAATTTTGATGGACTTAAGCATAATTTGTTGAGTGTTGGGAAACTTATGGACAAGGGTTATCAATCAAAATTCATTGATGGGAAATGTTTTATCAAAAGTAAGATGGAAAATTTGATTGCAACTGGTACTAAATCTAGAGGTAATGTATTTGAGTTAAATGCATCTGAAGCTTCTTGTTTTGTTGCAAAGCTAGATAATAGTTGGTTATGGTACAAAAGACTTTTTTGTATTAATTTTGATATTATTATGAAGGAAATATTAACTAATGCAGTGAGAGACCTACCTAAAATTGTAAACCCATCTAACACTATGTGTAGAGAGTGTGTTATGGGAAAGCAGACTAGAAGCAATTATAAAAGCAAATCATATTCAGCAAAAGGAAAGTTGGATCTAGTACATACAGACCTATGTGGACCTACAAGGATAAGATCATACTATGTTGAAAGGTACTTTATACTTTTTATTGATGACTTTTCTAGAATAATGTGGATTACTTGAGAGAGAAATTAGAAGCATTTAACAAATTTAAGATATTCAAAGAAAAAGTAGAGAATGAATCAGGCTTAAAGATGACATGTTTGAGATTAGATAGAGGTGGAGATATTACTTTAGATCTATTCAATGCATATTGAAAAGAGCATGGAATACGTAGATAGACATTTTTCTCCTAGGACTCCACAACAAAATGGGATAGCAGAGTGAAGAAATAGAACAATATTGGATGCCGCTAGGACAATGTTGCTAGAAGGAAATATATCTCATATACATTGGAGAGAAGCTATTGGGACAACCATATACACATTGAATGGAATTAAAATTAGAGAAGTTACAAGTAAGACTCCTTATGAATTTTTGTTTAATCATACACCTACTGTAAAATATTTCAAAATATTTGGAAGTAAATGCTATATCAAAAGAGATGATGAAATAGAGAAATTTGACACTAGAAGTGATGAAGGAATTTTTCTTGGTTATTCTACTAAAAGAAAGGCTTACAAATATTTTAACCTAATATTGAGAAAGATGATTGAAAGTAATAATGTGAAGATAGATGAAAAGTTGCAGATACAAGAGAGAATGTATGATTGTTATTAGAATATAGAAATCAAGGAAGTTGCTACTACATAAGAAGAAGAAGAACATGTTGAGATTGACTGTGAGAATGAGATTTGTGATGATGACACAAGTGAAGTTACTAAGACTCCTAAGACTGTAAGGTATGTTAAGAAAAACCATCCTAAAAATCAAATTATTGGTAATGCAAGTCAAGGAATGAAGACTAGATCAAAGATAAGGGAAGAAATGTGTTTGATTTCTCAAGTTGAACCAAAGGTTACTGATGAAGCTTGAAGAGATGAATCTTGGATCAAAGCTATGTAGGAAGAGTTAGATCAGATAAAGAAAAATAACACTTGGAAATTGGTTCCTAGATGTAAAGACAAACATGTAATAGGAGCTAAGTGGGTTTTTCAGAAACAAAATGAATGAAGAAGGAATTGTTATAAGAAACAAAGAAAGAGTGGTTTGCAAAGGCTATTCAAAACAATAAGGCATAGATTTTGAAGAGACATCTGCTCTTGTTGCTAGGTTGGAATTTGTAAGACTATTTTTGGCTTATGCTACACATAAAAACTTCAAGGTATATCACATGGATGTAAAATCTGCATTTATGAATGAGGATCTTGAAGAGGAGGTATACATAGAACAACTAGATAGATTTCCTCTAACAGAAGATGAAGACGTGGTTTGCAAGTTGAAGAAGGCACTGTATGGACTGAATCAAGCACCAAGGGCTTGGTATGCAAGGTTAGACAAGTACTTACTTCATCTTGGATTCAGAAAAGGTAATGTTGATGGTAATTTGTACTTAAGAACCAATCAAGATTGAATTTTGATAATAGAAGTTTTTTTTTATGATATTATTTTTGGAGGCAATGATGAAATATGTAAGAAGTTTTCTAAAGAAATGGACAATTAATTTGAGATGTCCATGATTGGCAAGATGAAATTCTTTCTTGGACTGCAAATAAATTAGAGAAAGAATGGCACTTTTATTTCTTAGACTAAGTATCTTAAAGAAATATTGAAAAAGTTTGTAATGGAAGACTGTAAACCTATTGGTACACCCATGGTGATTGGCTAGAAACTGATAAATACTAATGATACCAAGAGTGTTTTTCATACCAAGTATAGATCAATGATTGGAGGATTACAATATTTGACTTACTCCAGACTAGATATTGCTAATTTTGTAGGAATTGTGGCTAGATATTAGGAGGATCCTAAAGAGACACACCTGGCTCTTGTGAAAAGGATATTTAGATACTTGAAAGGAACACTGGAATATAGCTTATGGTATGGTAAAAATGATGACTTTGAACTACATGCTTATACTAATGTTGATTGGCGAAGAAACATTGATGACAGCAGGAGTACTAGTGGAGGTACATTTTTTCTTGGGAAAAGGTTGGTTTCATGGTTAAGTAAAAGTAGGATTGTATAGCTCAATCAACTATTGAATCTGAGTATGTTATTATTGCTATTAATTGCACTTAGATTGTTTGGATGAACCAAATGATGAAATATATTGAAATAACTTTTGTTGAACATGTGGTTATCTATTGTGATAACACCAATATAGTGAATATGTCAAAGAATCTAGTAATGCATTATAAAACTAAGCATATTTCTATTATCACATTTTGAGAGACAAGGTAGGAGAGAAATAAATAAGGTTCGAATACATTAGCACAAAGGAACATATAGAAAAAATATTTACAAAGTCATTACCAAAATATGCCTTTGAGTATATCAGAGGCATGCTTTGGGTGCAAGCCCCTCCTAGTGAGAATTAAAAGATGCAGGGATACATCAGTCCAGATATCTTCATAGCTCTATCATTTTATGGACTTGATATATGGATCTACTCCTCAAGGGGAGTGATCATTGGAACCTTACAGAATACATTTGGGTGATTCAACACCTGGTTGATGAAGACTAAACAAAAAGATAGTTGATGACTTATGGCACCCTTTTCCATTGTTGTCAAAGGGGGAAAGATACTATGAGAAAATCCTTACTATGTGGGGAAGAGTTCACTGTTTGGGAAGAGATTATGTTGGGGATATTGAGAAAGTTGTATTCAAAGAGTATTTTTGGGTTGATGGATTTTCACATATGTTTCCATTAATGCTAAAGGGAGAGATTATTGGATGTTGCTGGAATTGGTTACTAATATTGTTGTCATTCATGTTTTGTCACTGATGTCAACATATGTTTCTATGAAGAAAATAGACTGGTTATTACAGTGTACAGATACTGTACGGTTGATTCAAAATGAGAGAAAATAGGTTTATGTATAGGGAGGTGTTGTGATCTTATATCTAAGATTGTATTCTATAATATTTCATATTGGTTGAGTAACAGAAGATTTGGTGAAGAATGGTTTCTGGATTGTGCAGTGGAATTTGTCAGAGTTAGTCTATATTTTTTGAGTGTATCTTACAAGCGATGTGGATTCAGTGTATGTGAGCTTAAGGGATGTCAGATAATGTATTGAGGAATGTTATTTGATCTTAGCAAGTCATAGGAGGCATGATGATGTCATTTGTGGTGTGTGTTCTAGAGGAGACCTATTTGGGGCTGACTTTAGATTTGTAGTGTGTATTATGGATAGTGAGAATGGATTATGGATGTTGGACCTTAATTGTTGAAGTGTAATTGTTGTATACTTTTTATAGATACTGTGTGTATCTTAGCAATGGGTTATGTAATTATTTGTATATTAGGAAAGCCTAATTGGCTGACTTGATCATTTATTGTAATAGGGTATATATGTAAGATCTTTTCTTTTGAAAATATAGGTAGTGTGTAAGAAATATAAAAGAGGATTGTGGAAGATGGGATCTTGTATCTTCTGGATGTAGAGCAAAGGATAGTTTATACTTCATTGGAACTAATCCAGTAAAGACAGTTTCTATCAGACATTTGACAAGGATTGTGTATTTCCTTTATATACACTTGTGTTGTGAATAGTGATTTTTGGAGGTGGACATAACCTTCTTTGGGCAGTGAGCCTACATTTCTTTGACTCCTAACAGGGTATGTCCTTTAACAGGGACTATGTAGTGTAACATTTTAATAAGCTCCTAATAGGGCTCGATCTTTTAAAAGGGATACTATAATCTCATTAGATCATTTTTGGGTGCTAATTCCCATTGGGGTTTTACCTTTAATAGGGTTTCCTTGATAACAAAATATTATGTTATTATGTTGGCATTTATTGTGTTATCATTTGATTTGGTGTAGCTTCTATTTAAAGTTTAAAGTTTAATAATTTGTCTCACAACTTATTCACTCCCCCTCCCCCTCTGAATTGTGTTGGTGGACTATTATTCCTAACAGAACAAAGCCATTTTGACTGCAACTAATGCATTTATCAAGGATAGGCTTCAACCTATTGACCAAAACTTTTGAGAAGATCTTAAATATTGTATTACATATGCTTATAGGCCTAAAATCAGTCATGTACAATTTGGCTCAAGGATTTTGGGGACAAGAGAAATATATAGGTGTTATTCATCTTTTTCAACAACTTTCCAATCCTAAAGAAGTCTCTGGTCGCCATGGTCTCAGGGTACTTTCACAGAGGCATCTTTATTTACATGTTAATTTGATTTACTTGATTATATTTAATTATTAAATGAATGACTAACTAAATTAGTAGAAAAAATATGATCACAATTCAGAGTAAAAGTGTTCATGATAGTGGTCATATCCCTTCACTCGCCTTTGTCACGACCACATTCATCAATTCCACAAGTATATATCTAATAAATAATTATAATTATTACACATGAGTAGTGTGTTATTATATGAATAGATATCTTATAACTTATTGTATATGTGCATTAGTTTACTACTGGACTCTCGACGTTGACACTACACACAGAAGGATGTCATAGCACTTTCATGGACATACCATTTATTCATTACTGGGGTTGTAAAAAAATATAGGTATTCTTGATAACTACATAATATTGTTACTATTTCATTTTCATTTGTTGACATCAGATACTCCTCCTATTGCACATGATTCACTAGTACATTTTGCACCATTTTTTGATGCACTATTGGTCGAAGTTTCTACCCAACTTGGTTGAATGGTTGACCAACGGGTTCATCACTATTATTGGTGTCAAAATATCAATCCATTACTAAAATCATCAAAGGATTGACTCCACTATTGGTTGAAAATGAGGGTAACCTAGGCCGAAGATAACATTGGTAAGTGTTTGTGTATTGGTCGATCTTTCGACCAATATAAATTAATATTGGTCGAAAACTTTGGTCACTCCAACTAGGGTGCCAAAATCAGGACAATCATATTTCGACCACATTTGGTCAAAATATTTAGTAGCTCTGACCAGGATGCAAAACCCACAATGCCACATTTTGACACAGAATGGTCGATTTTAGACTAGACTTTCAATGACAATGGGTCAAAATTTTGATGAAACATTGAGTTTTAAAAAAAAATTGAAGATAAATATCCAGACTAATCACCAACAGCATCTTGATTAGTGATTAGTCTAGATATTTATCTTCAGGTGTCTACACTCATTCTGCTACTTGTTGTCAGCAGGCCCCTGCTTGTTCTATTTTCCAGACTACTTTGGGCTCTAGCAATCCATCTACTCTACTCTACGTGAAACTATGGGTTTTTTCATTTTGTTTCAACTATTTGAGAGATAGGCTCTGACTAGTGATCCATGAATTGGTAGAGATTCCTCTTAGATGCCCAAAAATCTTCAAATCTATTGGTGTGAAGCCCCCAAAGGGTATTCTAGTCTATGGGCCTCCTGGTTTTGGGAAAACCTTAATTGCTAGGGTAGTGGCAAATGAAATCGATGCCTTCTTTTTCAGTATCAATAGACCTGAGATCATGTCAAAGTTAGCTAGAAAAAGTGAAAGCGATCTCTGGAAGGCTTTTGAGGAGGCTGAGAAGAATGCCCCGTCCATTATATTTATTGATGAAATTGATTCTATAGCTCCCAAGAGGGAAAAAACCCATGGTGAAGTTGACAGGAGAATTATTTCTCAACTTCTTATGCTTATGGATAGACTTAAATATTGTGCCCATGTTATTGTTATGGGAGAAAGTAACCGACCAAATAGTATTGATCCAGCACTCAAAAGGTTTGGAAGGTTTGACAGGGAGATTAATATTGGGGTTCCAGATGAAGTGGACAGGTTGGAAGTGCTTCGCATCTATACAAAGAATATGAAGCTCTCTAATGATGTACATATATTGGGGCCTTATTTTTTGTACTTCTATATCTAATGTTAAATAGTTCTTGGATTTTGAAAGCATTTATTAATCTTTATGTTTCTTGATGGAGTATCTATTTATCTTTAGTTTTCTTGTTACAGGTTGATCTTGAAAATATTGCTAAACATACCCATGGATATGTTGGATATATGTAGTTTGAGATAGCTTGTAAGCATAGAAATGAACGATTGAATCATACTGCATTCAAATTTCATCTTGTTTGATATTTAAGAGATATTTTATAGTAATCAATTGACAATACACATCAATAAATAAATGAAACTAATATGAATATATCAACCTTTTCAAGTTCTTCAACAACTTTAGCAACCTCATTCTTTTTCTCAAAGATATCGTCCAGATTCATCTTTGGAACACTGGAATGAATAACTGTAAATCATACATGGAAGCAAGGTAGTTTATAAGAGTAGAGATATTATATGATAATACAAATCACATTAATCTAAAAGACTAATACACCATTTCAAAGATCATATCAATCAAATTAATTTGAATCATCACAAGGAAAACATAACATTCAAGCATCCAAAAATAATGGATGCAAATTCACAAACTAATTTTCTAAAATCAGCATTTCATCATATAAGAGGAACTGCCAATATTAATATATTATCTCAAAAATAGATGCAAATTCACAAATTAATTTTCTAGATTCAACATTTCATCATATAAGAAGACCTGTCATAGACCTTTTGTGAGGGTATCAAGCACGCCACTTGACTCCAAATATTTCCTGAAAGCTTCCTTCTTGGATTCATTTTCCTACCATATAAGGATGACAAGCATTATCATAGAGCCTAAATGTTCAGTTCTTGTCATTGAATTCATGCATACAATCATCTACAATTGCAGGACTAAAACAACTGATTTTTTAGCACATAAGGACTATTTTCTTAAGTAAATACTAAGGGGACAGTAAGTAAATTTATTCATGTGGGTGTATTAGGCTATTAGCTATAGAATATCTATGCTACTTATAGATCCAATTGATATCTGATTTAACACTTCACCTACTCAAAAACACAAACCAATGAAATAATCCACATTAGGCAAAGAGAGGTTGACACATTCAATACGAGAATACTTACACAAAATGAAGCCAAAATCATGCCAGACAATGACAATGAGAAGTTGACTATTGGCCCTTCTAGTTTTTTATTTGATAGTTGCCTAACAATGACACATTCAAAATGCACTTATGAGCAAAGACCTAGAATGAATGAAATTGATTAAATAATGAAGGTGTGTTAGTTTGAGCTTCACTTGGTTCCGAGAATACTTTAATATTCTCTACTTAACAAGGCCAACCATGAAGGTGGAAGCTCATCTGGCCTCACCCCCCTCCCCCTAACATCAATTGAAATTCCCCATTAACATCTAATTACACACTTCATTCATCCATTTATGAACTATAACATTCAATCAATACAATCACATAACATTCATTAATATGATATAACATTCATTAATACGCAACACTAATCAAGAATTCATTAACACATAACAATATTCATTAACATGACATTTAATTCAATATTAATACACAACATTCATAGATAATTACTTAAAACAACATTCTTTCATTATCTAGCAAAGTTAATCAAACAAGTTTTATCAAAGAGCATATTTAAGAAATCATTTCTTTTTTAGGTTTTTCTTAGATTTCTTATTTGGGTAAAGGCTGACAAGAGCATCAATATTATCTTCCTCCTCTTGTGGTTGTGATCTCAAATTATGATGCTTCCTCATGTCTCGAGGAGGATAGTGCTGCTGCACTAAAGGGGGGTCTACTGCAATAACAAGTAAATGGGTTAAATTCACATACTCTTTTTTACTGTTACATGTATTTCATTAACCAGTAGAACATAACATGCATTTTTCTTTACCTAAAAAATCCACATCATCATGTACAATAACATTTTGATCTTCCACCACCTCAACGTGCTCTAAAATATTCAAAAAAAGGTTACACGGCCAATTGCAATTAAAGATGTTAAATTCTATTAATAATTACGTAATTTATTTCCAATAGAAAATTAATACCTCCAAGACTATGATGCACATCATGGCCTTTGTCATGCCTAGGTTCTGTGGTAGGATTTGAAGGTTGTAGTGAAATGTCATGCACATTGTTATCATGAAATAGTCAATTTATGTTCGAAATTAACTATTCAATTTGATTTACTTTTAATTTGACCAATTTACCTATGTCTCATCTGGTGTAGCAGATTCTTCATTATGGCTTTGGGATTCTTGGTGTAGGCATGTAGCCATGACTACATAGCCTTCCTTCAAGGCTATTCTCTTGTCTTCATCCATGGGCTCTGCATTTAATTTTCTACCCTGTATTTTTTATTTAATATCATCACTTTTACACGTATGATTTGATTAAACAGAATTGTTTGCAACCTTATATATAAAAATTTGATATGAAATTCCAATGTTGCTACTTACAAGTCGAGAGTGAAATTTGTTAATCTCTCTTTTGTGGCTTTTGATGTGTCTTGCAGTCTATGAAAAGTTTGAAACATGTTAGATTATATATTTACAAAGATCACTAATTAGTGCATGATTACATTCTACTTAATACTATCATGACATACCTTCTTTTGTCATCTTCTAGTTGAATTCCACTACCCTTTAGCCTTTTCTCTTTTGAATCTTTCATTATTTCATTCCACTCCATTGGTGGAATCATAGGAGGACACTTGTACTTTGGGTTATCCTTTAGAGCCCTTCTATATTGGTCCCTCACAATCTTTATATGTTTGGCTTCTCTTTTAAGAATCATGCCTGTGTCAAAACTTTTAATTCCAAAGAAGTCCTCTAAAGATTTAATGAGCTGATTGTTTAAGTCAGCATCCTAATCATTCCACCTTTTTTGAAAAAACAAAATTAATAGATATCATAACTTTAATATAGTACAATAAATGGAAGATAAGAAAAATATTATACCAATATTATGAAGCTATGTACCTTTTATGTATGGTGGGCCCAAATAGCTTCAATGTCATTTCAAAAAGATGATCATAAAAAACATCATTTCCTTTAAAAATAGCATGGGATTATCAATACAAAACAAGCTATACATTATAAGTAAACTACAATTACACTATAAATAATAACAATTTTAGAGCACCTCCAGAAGCTTTTGTACTTTTAACAAAACCATATTGTTCTTGTTCATCAACAATGTCCCCACAAATGAACCAGTACTAGTAACATGAGCTGATCCAGGAAATGGTTGATCTTCACTAGTACTGGTCTAATCTATTCTTGTACTAGGTGTAGGTGTATCTATTAGTGCACAAAATAGGTCCATATAGTGTATAAAATTCACAGAAGAAAAATAATCAATTCATAATTAGCACATAACAAAATATAGAAAAACAAGGTTTTACCAGTTGTAGATGGTACAAAGGAAGATGTCTGCAAGCACCTTGTTGCAGACAATGTAGCCATCGAATGTGAAATGTTAGCTGAAGGAGGCATCTGCACTTTATCATGAGTTGAAGAATACATTGTTAGCAAAGACATTTGCAATGGATAAAGATTAAATGGGGTACTAGAAGCATCCCAAACATAAGTTGAGTCAATAATGCATACAAAGGTTAAATCAATGGTTAAAGGTTTAAGGATTATTTACATGAAGGCTGTGTGGCACTACAACCCTCACCATGTTGATGATGTCTCGCACGTGTCAAAAAACTATGTAAGAAGAACACATCATATTTTAGATCATGATTCATAAGATAGTATAAAATATAAACATCTATTGAACTTTAATTATTGCTTAAGATTAATTACTACTTACATCAATAGAATTGACTCTGCATGTTAATTCTTCTTCGAGTTCCTTTGACTCCTCAATTTCATTTGCTTCCATTAGAAGGTTAAGAATTTCATTACCATATTTAGTTTTTATTTGAGTAGCCATGAAAACATGGTTAGATTTATATTCTATGTCATCTCTAAATGTCACGTCAACTTCAGATTGAAATAGATCTGCTGCCTCTTTTGCTTTTCTCTATCAATAAGTATCAAGTTGTGACATTAATATTAGAAAAATTCTATCAAAATAACTCCAAAGCCATAAAGAAAAGAACATAATAATATGACATTTGTTTCTATATAATTTGTAGAATTATACTAATTAAGGTTTACCTTTGCTGAAGAAAGTGTACTATGAGGAACATCCCCACCTGTATCTTGAGGTGGAATATCCATGTCACCCTATGACAAAGATTAGTAATTCTTAGAAATCAGAAGTGATTAGAGTCAATATTAATTGGAGGCAATTGGTTTAAATGTTATACTTACTAGTCCGATGATAGGGAATTTTTTTGTATCTACATGATTTAAATTGTAATCTATTAGAAGCTCTTCCCGTACACTTATTGATTTCATTGCACATACAAATACATGAGTTCCCTCGCATGCCTCGAATATCCAATTTGGTCGCTTATTAGTTGACATAGGTAACATTGGCATATATAATTCAGTTGCTTATTAGTTGACACGGGTAACATTCGACTGCTTATTGGTACCTCTTAAATCATATGCTAGATCAAGTACCATTGGCATAACATTGGGATCTCCATTATGATGAGCTTCTTTAACCAATGATGCAACACCATCCCATGTTAATGAGCAACCCTTTTCTTGAGATTGTTGAATCGATACCATCATCCAATCAAGAACTTTTGCAATATACAAATGTAGTGCATCCCACTCACAACCAACTATAAAGAAAACAAATAGACTGCTTAGAAACAACTTATATTGAAGATCTATAAGAATTAATAAACTAAGATAACATCATATAATAACCTCTCCCTTTCCTCAATCTACATTTCCCCATCAAGTACTCCCCTTCAAATTTCTTAATAGAGTTGGGATCCCAAATGCAATCTGCATGGATATTTGCTGCAAACTTGGGAAGATATTCACTAATATACACCATGGTTTAGTATACCATATATCCCTCCACTATAGAACCCTCAGGATGTGCTCTTTGTCAAACCAAGCCCTTCATAAATTTCAAGTGTCTCTCAACCATCCACATTGATCTAGTTTGTACAGGTCCACACATTTCAATCTCCTCAACTAGATGTATGAGGTAGTGTTCTTGAGCATTGAAAAAAGTTGGAGGTAGACACTTTTGCATTTCACACATAAGCTAGGGAATTTTTATCTTCCAATATTTTTTATCATTTTTATCAATTTCTTTATATGATAACCACCTGAAAGAGATTCAACTCGCAAGAACATATAAACAAGATTTTAGATAAAAATATACAATAAATTACATAAAAAGTAAAGCAAGTCATAAATATAATAACACTTCTAACCTCATGAATTCTCTAAGATTGTATATAACTTGTTTAACACTATTGTCAAACTAGTCTGGGATGAATAGAGGTAGGACGTACTGCAATGATTAAAAAATGATGTTTTTAATATATTGTAAAATAATACAATAAAAAGTACATTCAATTTTACAAATATATTGTAAATGGAGAACATGACTTACCTTGACGAAGGTATGCCAATCATGTGTTTTCAACCCTGGCCCAAAATCACCTTTTCTTGATACAAGATTGCTTTTATTTGCAGTAAATCCTGTTGGAATTTTTTTTTTTTTTATGACTTCTTTTAATGCATCACTTTGCTTCTCAGTTAATAACCAAGGAAGGGAACTCGTGTTTATGTGGTCTCCATTACTATTTGATTCAATGAAAGTTTTTAGTGCATGATTGGATTCATGAATGTCATTACTAAGTTTGGCCATTTTTTCTTTGTCACACCTTCCATCCAATATTTTCCATAGCATCTCTATTACATTCATTCCAATATGATTAGGATAAAAAAAATGCATGATTGGGAGATCCTTGTAGTATGAAAACCTACTAAATTGACTAGGATAACTTTTTATTCCTCTAGGAAGTTGGTCATTGATGCCTTGATGACCTTCATGAGCATCAATAACATCATTAGTAAATTAAAAACAATATCAAAATCTAAATTTCAAACAAAAATAATTAGATGGAATGACTTTACATTAGCGATTTAGTCTATCATACTCCAACTTCCATAGATGAGGTGTCATTCTTCATGGCCTTGATGTCATCTCTTCTTTCCCATTAAAAAGATTTTTTTCAATAGTTCAATACTTATGATTATTATGGAGAAAGTGCCTAAACTCATCGAACACCTGCTTTCCCAAACTTCTTGAATGATGAGATTTTATCTTTAGACTAGAAACTAGACATGCGAATTTACCCTTTGTCTAAAGACCTAAAAGATATCATACAATTGGATCATGTACAATTATCATGCACAACTTAAACATACAACAATAATGTGTAAGCACTATAACATACCAATAATATGTGACCTTAACATGAATATATAACATACCACAAAAATGAGTTAGCCCAAGGGCATCATGTATTGTCCATACAAGCATTTCATGGAATTTAAATTTTCTTTGTCCTATTGGTCTAGAGATGTCATACATAGTGATCCCATTCCATAAAATCAACAACTCATCAATAAAGGGCTCAATATACACGTTCATATCTTTAACTTGGTACTTACCTAGTTGAATGAACAAAAACATTACATAATTATTATGACCATCTTGATGCGGTGTTTATAAATTAATTTACATAACTATTAAATGAAAAAATACCTAGTAAAATCATTGACAACACTATGTACTCCCTCTTTATGGACATCCAAGGAGGAATGTTATTGTTAATAACAAAAATAGGCCACACTAAGTAAGAAAATCTCATATCTCCAAATGGATTGACACCGTCCACTGCCACTCAAATCTTGAGATTGCGAGGCTCTTCTTTAAAGTGTGGCCATGTTGTTTCTATTTCTTTAAATGCAGAACCATCTGCAAGCATTCACATAATGCCATCTTGACTTCTATTGCATGCATAGTAATCCATAAATTGTGCCAAGCTAGTGCACCTGAATAATCATTGAAGACGTGGAATAAGGGGAATGTACCGAAGACTCTTGTGAGGTACCTTTTTTGTTATTTGATCTAACCGATATCTACTAGTATGACAAACATGGCATTCTGTTGCAAATTCATGTTGTTTATGATATATAATGTGATCATTGGGACATGCATGTATTGTCTAATACTGCATTCCAATTTGATGGTGGTAAGAAAAACTCACCTATCAACCTACAACAACAAATATGAATTGTTAATATAATGAATCGTAATGGTATGCTAACATTGAAGATGACAAAAATGGCATACCTTAGCATACGTGACATTGCTACACTGGATAAACCATTCATAACCTTGAAGTTCACCAACAACACTATAGCTGAGAGAAGAGTTTTTTGGGAGCCTTGGTATAGGGGCTCGTATGCCTTCTCAATTATAGCTATATCAAGACCATCTTCATCAGCATTATCAGATGTGCTAGTACCATCATCATGATCATCTTGATTAGCTACGCCAATACCATCTTCTTCAATCATGTCCTCTAGCACATTATCAGCTACTCCAATACCATCGTCTTCAATTGTGTTCTTTTCCACAGGATCATCTTCTTCCATGGGAGTGTTATCGTCGATTTGGATATTCACACCTCCATGTTCCTCCAATTGGAAATCCACATTCACCAATCAACAAAAATCATGCCCCCCTTCAATGTGACCAAATCGCCTACAATGACTCTGGGTTGTTTTGACTAGAATTCTTTGATTCTTTAAGCCCTTACACTTTTTGCAAGGACAATAACATTTTTCAACATCTTTTCTTTGGAACTAAGACCACAAAATAGCAAGTGTCTTGTTATTTTGTTCTGGGTTCATATTGCCAGGTGTGGACTTTCTTCACAGGCTATAAATATACAAAATGTAAACATACAAACATTAGCAATATCTTGTATATAATAAAAATAAATAAAATATTATAAGATTATACAAGATTTAAAAATACACACACAAATCATGCTCACTAGACCATGAAATATTCAAAAGGATAAGTATTTTGGGAGTTATTATTATTTTGGGAGTTACACAAATCTCCTCACTAGACTACTAAATTAGAGATTATAGAGAATATATTCTAGAGTTGTACAGTCACATTGTCTAGTCTATAAAGATATACAATATACTTTTGCAAAAGAAACTTGCAATTGAAGATAATAACACATCAAAATTTGACATTGTAGTGGAGGTGATTCCATACCTAGTACAAATTATTTCCTCTAAAGCTTCCAGATGGCCTTTCTCTGGGAGCTGCATTAAGGCATTCAATTGAACATTAATGTATTAATGCCCATCTATATCTAGGTTTGCATCACACATGCTTAAGGAAAAAGTTCCTAATACAACTAAAGAGAGTAATTAATATGGAAATTGAATCAAATGTAAGCAACATATGGCATTAATTTTCAAAGATAGTGACAATTTAAAAGAATTGGAAAAATACAGTGTACAAGCAATGATAGTGCATCATGGGAAGTCACAATAAGTATGAACCCATAAAGGATTTTCATTGTTTCTTAAAAGAAGATCATTTTCAGAGTGAGATTTAGCTACATAGAGGTGAAGCCATGACATACAAAAAGTAAGAGAACCTCGAAGTTTCTGACATATAATGCTATCATGTCAAAAGGACAACAAAGTGTAGTTTTTAGAACAATGGAACAACCATCTCTCTTAAAAGGAAAAACCATCATGTTATAGAGTTATTGAATATAGCCATTATCATGAGATCATAGGGAAAAACACATCTATCTACTATTAATGAACAATTTCTTCTATAGAGGCAATTTTGAATTCTATGCTCATGTGAAAAGGAAATGTCACTCAGTTTGAAGTCCTAATAGAATAAATACAATAAGAAGACATTGACATATCATGCCTTAAATTGGCAACAATCATAATAATTAAGAAGATGGAACAACCACAAGGTACAAGCATCTGCAAGTGATTGTAATCATTGGAGATATGTTAAAGGTTAAGTACAATAGTAGAGCACAACCATGATACAATTAATGAAAGTGCCATAAAACACCATGATATTTATAATCAATCATAGAGAAAAGAGATAATGTAGCAAATGTTTACATATTCTGCCTAGTTTGTTCAAGATTATAGTTTGTTCAACCTCTTCCCATAAAAACCACATGTATACTTTAGTTAAAATAGTTTAGTTTTACAACATGAACAATAATTGATATCTGATTTGCCAATAAATTTTTTATTAATAACAAGTTAACAACAATACATTGCCTTTAGTTCTACTTCAAAAGTTAATATGTGAAAGTTTGTCAAAAATTTAATAGTACATAAAGTACATAATATTCTTCCATGAATTGAATTGAGAATACAAATCCACTTAACAATGCTTATACTTGTATTGATATTAGTGATTTTTAAATTAAATTTACATAACATCAAAATAAATACACTCTAGAAACTAGAAATTAAAAACTCCATTGTTCTAGATTATAGAGATCATAACAATGAATGTAAACTAAGTTAATGAGTATTGGGAATGGACCAAGTTAATGATCGATTCCAGATCATAACAGTGAATGTAAACTATGTTCAAGCAATGAAAATGTAAATTCATTTGAAATCCGTCAGTCACTACCCATGAGGGTAAAGTTTGACTATATTGTTGAAAAACATTTATTTTTATGGTTGATATGGATTCAAATGATTGTTAGGATATGGTGTTACATTTCATTTGATTTTTGAATAGTTTTGTGCACGTTTGGAAGGCATAATATTTTCACTTTTATTGCCCAATCTGATTTCAACATTATTTAATGAGATGTAATATGAATTTTTTTAATGAATTTAGACATGTTTTAATATCTCGAGTTAGCTAATGTTTTTTTGAAATTTTTGGTTCAGACTCAGACATCCAATGCTGGGATTGATTCTTGGGACAAGAATCCTTTCAAAGGTGGTGAACATGGTGCAGGGGCACCTAGAACATCCAAAGACTACTAGGAGTCCATAATAACAACCATGCACCTAATGACATCTAAAGACATCAATTGGAATGTATTGGCACCTATAATGGCCTATAAGGTCATTCCATGCAATGCAAATGGCAAATATGTAATAAGTCTTAAAAGGCCTAATAGGCCTTAGGACCAAAATAAGAGCCTAGGATGGTATTTGGTGTTAAAAGTTTATAATAGTTTAGATTTGATTTTAATAATTCTTAATAAGTTCATTTGGGTCACATTTCAAAGTCTTAAGGCTTCATTATCTTTAAAAGTTTCAAAAACTCCAAATTTGTAATGTTGCAAATTCAAAAATTTGAAATGCAATGGTTATTAGAAAATGGAGGGAATTGGATTTTGTTATGTTTTAGTGCAAACTAATCCATCCAACCGATTGGGATTGGCTGGGGTAGTTTCTAGGAGTCCATCAAATATGCCAAAGTTTCATTGTACGACAGAAGAGGCTTGGTGTATGGACTATACTAAGTTTTTGATAAATAAAATTCTTTCAAATTTCCTTGAGTTCTTAGAGTGATTTTGGATTCATTTTGTCATTTTCTTACATTTCAATGCATTTGGAATAGTTAGATATTGATCCTAGACCACATCTATGCATTTGTGAGTTCTGTATTTGTATTTTTACTCAATTAATTTTGACTGCCAGAGTAGTTTCAGCCATTCCTTTGACAGTTTTGTGAGTTTCTAATTGAATATGGTCATTCCATGACCTCTAACCATTGTAACACATAGAATGTGGTGCAAGGGAACCACCTCCACCTTCAAATTTCACATCATTTAAGTCATGTCAAGAAAGGATATATTCATTAAAGTGTTAGAACCATGGTATATTTGTTAAATTACATTATAATGATTCGACAAAGAGAATATGGGATATTTGTAAGTAGAATTATGAATAGGAATATGAATGGTCATGGAAGAAAAATTGTTTTGAAATGGTCCAATATGGTCTTAAATAGACTACACTATGTAATAGAGAGGAGGATAGTTAGAGAGAGTTGATAGACAATAGAATAGGCAAGAGAGTAATAATTGTGGAAAAGTACCGAGCTCTCTGGCCTTTAGCCAGAGAGCCATGCATGTTTTGTCTACCTTGAGTATGAATGAAATGTATTTTAATTAAGCTTTATGTATTACCTATTGGCAGTTTTTTATCTCTGTTACAAAGAACATAACAGTGTTAATGAATCAACTTCACTTTATTGTTATTGTGCAAAGAAATATAAATGATCTATTTTGTTTCATGACAGTCTTGTAAGGAATGGTTTTTCAGTTATTAGTCTCTTTATGACAGTCCTATAGGGGAGGATAGTAATCAGTTTTGTTGATAGAGAAATATTTTCAAACCATTTGGTAAGCCAAGAAAGCATTGATGTCTACAACGGTTTTAAAAAAATAGTTTTCAAGAACTCATTATTAATTGAGTTTATATATATTCCTGCTATCGGTTTTTTATATCTTTTGTGAATAACATAACAATGAATGATATTGGTTTTCATTGAAAGAGTTTCATAGTGGAATGTATCAGGTTCCTTAAAGGATTGAATAGTGTAACGAATGGGTGTTTGAGGCATCGAATACTGATGGTCATGTTTTTGTTTATGAGTTCTGGTTTGCAAATAGTCTCGATTTAGGATATATCCAGATTATACCTAGGACACTACTACAAGAATTTTCTTACTTTGCTGGTTAAAAACATAGCATATATCTAACTGTTACCACAATTTTCCTATTCTATACAAATTTGGCTAAAATCCATTCAGGGGCCTCTATTTTACCTTGCCAGGCATCCTTGAAAATTTCATGGTGTTCTGCCCTATTCTTTGGCCTCTACAAATTTCTAAAGTCCCTTGGTCTGTAGTCAAAAATTCATAAAAGTGACCGTTGTGCCTAATAAACCTTGAAAACCCTAGGTCACGTTATAATTTTGTGTTACCTTTTCAGGCCACTTAAATCCCTCTAAACACACATGCCCTTTAAAAGTGACCACCTTCATGTGTTAAGTCTCTAGGTTGTCGGGCAGGCTCCCTTTTAATATTTCCTACAAATGCCTAAGTCTCCCAACAATACTTTCCAAGGTGGCTCCCCTTTTAACTTGTGGTTGTCGCATGTCCGCATGGAATCTTCTGAGCCCATGCGATCATGTGACAAGGTGACACCTATCTCGGTGGGCCCAGCTCTCAGTTGATATAAGATCCAACGGTTATCGCATGATCTCATGGAATCTTCCGATCCCATGCGATCATGCGACAACAATTGATACGGTATCGACATCCCAGTGCTTCAACTTTGTGTGGGTCCACTACTGTGGTGTCCTACATGGAAGCATTTCATTGGCCGAGGGTGATGATTTGGATAATATGTCAGAGCAGGCCCGGCCAACTGAGTCCCTTAAGGATCAACATTTGAAGTATCTTCTCAAGGTGTTTTTCTAACACATGAGATTATGCGCTGACCATTGATTTCATTTTGCCATTAGAGCCATGTCGGTGTTGGAAATATTCAGGAATTAACCAAGTTACTGAGAGGGGAGGGGTGAATCAGTAACTCCAAATTTTCTTACAATTTTAACATGTATTTTACTTTTTAACCTTTGCATACAGAAAGCATGAAACTTGAAAGCATTCACAATAATGACACATAGATTTGGTTACCCAGAAACCTTCCAAAAGAAAGTAAAACTGGGGTGGGGATGAAACCCACAAAGCTTTAATACTGCAGAATAAAGTTGGCCGGTTAAGGCTTACAATTAGATCACTTCTGATGATCTGCCCTGTTAGGAGCAATAAGGATTGCTAAATCCACCCTGTTAAAGGATTTACAAACATACAGTGAAGTATGCACTCGGTAAAGAGATTTATACAAAGACTGTTAAGTCTACCCGGTTAAAGGATTTAGTACTGATTCACCTGTTAGAATGAAACAGTAGATCTCTGCTTTGCAACTGGATTGCTGAATGAGATTCGCTGATGTACTGATCACCTTCTGTGATAAATTTGTCTTTGCTGTATCTTAAACTTCTGAAGCCTTCTGCAATTCACTTATTTCTGCCTTTCTTACTCTTTCACATATATTCTACTTCATACATTTTTATTTCTACAACATTGTTTATATACAGGTCTCAAACAATTAATTACAATTACAATTGCACAGTCGGCTTGACAAATAAACATAAGTGCTACTAAGTCGGCCCAAATATGGTTACTCGGTTCCTTCAAACTGACTCGGTGACTTTCTGATACTCGGCATCCACTGCATTACTCGGCATCGTCATGTACTCGGTAGAAGTGAAGGCACGGTTCATACTGATCACTCGGTAGGTATTGAACTCGGTAAGCATTGGTGACTCGGTAGACAAGATGTTACTCGGTTTACATTGTCCTGATCGGTTTGTACTAACTTGCTCGGTTTCCACTGTCTGCTCGGTTTGCACTGTCTGCTCGGTTTGCACTGTCTGCTCGGTTTTCACTGTCTGCTCGGTTTGTACTATCTGCTCGGTTTGCACTGTCTGCTCGGTTTGCACTGTCTGCTCGGTTTGTATTGACTGCTCGGTTTGCACTGTCTGCTCGGTTTGTATCCAGAATGCAAATAAGTGTTGTCACTAGTGGCAATTCTTCTTAATGCCAACAATCTCCCCCTTTGGCATTAGTGACAAAAACACTTATTGGCCAAAAATTATATACACGAATCATGCTGAGTTTTATTTTGATTTTTCAAATTTTGTCTTTGTTATAGGGCTTTATACATTGTCTCCCCCTTTCAATGTGCTAACTGTTTCTATACAGTATACATATCTCTCCTTCTATACATATCTCCCCCTTTTTGACGATAATGCCAAAGGTGCATATACAATTTATTTACAGAGAGAATCCAAAATTTGATAAGAAATCAGAATGTACCTTCATTATTAGTGCCAGGGTTCTGTCCCAACTTTCTTGCAGAATCTTACATGTTTGTATGGCAATTTGGACTTCTGCAGAGAGTTCAATCATGTGATCTACTATGGAGAACTGATTGTCATGAATCAATGTTCTGGAATGTTCAATGTGCTTATACATTGTATTCATGATGGGAAGGATCATGTGTTGGATGTCTAGCAGTGTGGACCGGATCCTTGAGTCTTCTTTCAATAGATCAGACTGCATATTAGATAGATGTGAAATTTTCATGTGATGAGCAGAGCTTGAACTTGGTTCAAGTTGCAGCTTCTGTATGCTAATCTTCATATCCTCATCCATTTTATTCATTTTATCTTTGACATCCTTTGTGAACTCGGCAAAATTGCATAGTCTGGCCAAAAGAGAGGTAGCATTCGAATAAATAGACTCTATGTTAGACAAAACTGAAGACAATTCCACTTGGTTAATAGCTATGTGTTGAGCAATGTGCTCAAGCACTTTATTGTTGAATCTCTTCTCGGCTCTTTCAACTAACTTTTCTGTCCCGGATGAGTCCTCATTGTATTTCTCAACTGCTTCTGCCAATTGTAACAAAACATGCTGGGAGGAGTCTACTTTAATGCCTAATGCATCAGACAAAATGTCCTTAGCATCTTTGATGATTTGATACTCTTTGTCTCTCTCCTCCTTAAGCTTCTTTTGTTTTGCTTTCCTTTGGAGGATCTCACCTATATTCTGCATCTGGTCTGCTGAGAGATTTGCAAAATCTAATGTAGGAATCTCTATCTCTTCATCTAGGTCTATATCCTCAACTATATTTTTACCCAAAAATTTTATACTCGGTAGAGCCTTAGGCTTATCTGTACTTAATGCTCTTGTAGTAGTGACAGTAGATAAAGTAGGGCTGGCTATTGACACTGGTATACTTTCTACTGGAGTACTTACAATATTTACACTTGAAGATTCAAAAGCTGGAAAACTTACTGCTGGAAAACTTGATGGTACAGGAGACTGCAGCTCGGTAGAAGAAATGGTTGCTGCCTCTGATGTTGCTAGGGATGATTGGACAAATGTAGAAGTTGTCACAACCATGCTTGAAGGTGTCTCAGGGCTGGATGTAGAGACTTTCACTGGAGATGTAGGAAGGGATGCAATGACTTCTGCTGCTATCCTTACAGTATCATCTACCTCAGTGTCTTCTTCTTGCTCATCGCTGTCATCTTCAATATCCTTTATTATTATAGTTTCAATGCTCGGTTGGTGAAGGTGGTAAATGTTCTTCCATGTGGCTTTTGCAGCCTTCACAACCGATTCAATATTGTTGATCAAAATCAAACAAGTATTGAACTTCAATGTCATCTTATTTTCATTATCTTTTAATGCTTTCTTTACTTCATCATTATTCAGGCTCGGCATCAACTGTCTCAAGTTTTGATCAAATATGTCTATTACAGTTTGCCTTGCATTGCTCCATCTCATTTTTATTGGATTCAATAGAACTGCTGGAACCTGTGGGGTAATTTCTTTAGGAGAGTATTTCCACTGTCCCATCTTCTCAACAACAGCATCTTCTATTTCCTTCTGTTCTGCTTCCGATCTGGTTTCATATCTCAGGGATTTTATGTTACTTACTCCAGATCCTGATCCATCTCTGAAGAGTTTGAGCTTTTCTTGAAGGGTTAGAGGAAGCCTTTTGAATACTATGTCTTTATCTACCTTTTCTGCCTTGTCTGCCTTGCCTCTTGTATTTCTCCTTGTGAACACAGCAGTGGGAGGCACAGATGCCTTAGTGATAAAAACTTTTCCTTTCTTCTTTGCAGGTTCTGGTTCCTCTGTTTTCTCATCCTTTTCCTCTTCTTTTTCACCTATTTCTTCTTTATCCTCGGTTATCATTTGCATTTTAGCTATCCTTTTCTTTCCTTTGTTTACCGCCTGTGGAAGCTTTATGCTTAGTTCAATTCTTACCTTAGCTTCATCATATGTTCCAAAATATGGGGCTTTGGGATTGACAGGCTGATTTAGAAGAGCTTCAATGATGTTCTTGGTTTCATCAATGTTTACCTCATAAGGAAGAGGTTTTACATATACAGTTCTCGGTTTAACTGCTTGAATATACACATTATCACAATCTACCATAAAACAGATGTCATCTTTGTAATCTTCCACCAACTTCTGTGGAATCCGGAATCTGTCATTCATTTTCTCTTTGAAAGACTCAAAATAATTATCCATGATGCTTTCAAAGTTTTCACCCATTTCTGCGATGTATTCATTTATTTCATAGAGCACTGGCACATCTTTTCTCCATACAACTTTTCCTTTTGAGGGGAAGAATTTCTGAACATAGAAGAATAAACAGACTAACAAGGATCCAAACTTACATGGATTGTTTTTGGAAGTTTTGATGCTTTCCATGTTCTTGTTGAACTGTTTCAACAATAAGTCTGCTAGGTCAAATGTCAAGTTGTTTTTGACCACTTTATATGCTAGGTCAACAGCTTCACAGGAGACACTGTTCTGTCGACTAGAACTGTAAATCTTGTGGGCAATGATATGTGTACCAAACTTCAGTTTGGCATCGGTAATGCTGCTAACCTTCATGCCTCTACCATCCCACTCGGCTAGGGTTTTCTTCTCTAGTTCCGTCTGACCTAGGGTTTTGGTAGTTTTAGCTTTGTTCAACATGGGAAGACCGGTGACTTGATGAATCATTTTCTTTGTGATCTCAATAGGTTGCTCAAGCCAAATCTTGCCATCATGTACTCGGCTGAGAATGTACCTAACCCATTTATCTCGAAAGTTTTGAGGAAGATGTGCAATGTGGACTAAACCCTTATCTTCCAGATGTTTGTGCTCAGGTTTCAAAATACTATCCACACATAGTTCCTCACGCACAATGTCTAGTTCTAGGTTTCCCATTTCTTGAATTGAATAGTTAAAATGATTACGGATATCATTGATAAGCAGTACCTTAGGAGGAATCTGAGATTGAGCTCCGTTCGGATCTAGGGCTGCTACAACTGCGGGCACGATCTTAAAATCTGGTGCTTTCCACTCCCCTTGAACTATCATATCAGATCCTTTCTTCGCTGAAGTGCTGGATGATGCCATGGTAGCTCACAGAAAATTCCTTTCGCAAGAGTATTAAATCGTCGGGTTGCCCTTGAAGTTTTCTGCTCTCAAAGTGCTTAAAGATTCACGGTGAAGAATGAGTTCAATTACTTGCTTTTTGTTTACAACTCTGTCATTAATGCTCATTTCAAATTAGGGTAGGAATTCTGACAGACTGTCACCCACTAAGAATTAATTGCTCGGAAAAGACTTCGCAACTCGGTGAACTCGAGAATTCATAATGCTCCGACCTCGCTCGGTAAAGACAGGTACCGACCTTGCTCGGTGAAGACTATACCGACCTTGCTCGGTGAAGACTATACCGACCTTCCTGTGATCTCACTGCATCTTGCATGCTGATTTAGACTTTTCTTTTAATTTCGGTTCTGGAACTGCTTGAGATTGATCTATGAGAATACAGTTCCAGTGCTTCCTTGGAAATTTAATTTGAGTCGGTAGAGCCATCCATTCCATTACTTGGACTGGATTGCTCGGTAGCTTTAGGAATCCATTTTTGTCTCACCTGTTTCCTGACCTTCGTTGCTTCATTCTTCTTTCCTTCTTCAATTTCATTAGCATTCATGCAGTTTCTGGCTATGTGACCGAGTTTAGTGCATTTGAAACATCTTACTGTAGTATCTCTTTTCCTTAGATGATGTTTTATGCAATTCATGCCAATGTGTCCATATTCTCCACAGTAATGACATCTACACCAGGTGTTGTAGTCCCATCCAAACATTGCTTTCACAATTTGTTCTGCTGGATTAAATGTCTTGGATCTGCACTCGGATGCCTTGTGACCTTGTTTGTTGCACTTGTGACAATTACCTCTGAATCTAGGTTTTTCCCTGCATTCATTTGCTTTGTGACCAGGTTGATTGCAGCTATAACATTTTCCATTGAATTCTGCTTTTTCATTGTTCCAACATTTATTTGAAGTGTGTCCTATTTTACCACAATGATTACAAGTAGGTTTTTGATTTCTTTTAGTACCTTGCTTAGAGGATCCGCCTTCTTCTTTGTATCCAAGTCCTGCTTTTCCTTTTTGCCTATGAAGATTTCATTCATACAGCTGATTCAAGTCTTCTTGACTTTTCAACATTCCTTCATTGATTTGTTTTTCAGCGTTTAGGTCATCCATCAATCTTAGATTGATTTCCTTTTCAGATCTTAGTTCTTCTCTTGTGTTTTCTATTTCTGATCTTAGATTTAGAATTTCTTCATTTGTATGAGAGATCTGATCAATTAGATTTTCTAGCTGAAGGGTTTTGTTTTGGACTTCAATGTTTCTTCCATCTAATTCATCTTTCAACTTGTTTTTCTGTTCCAAGATCTCACAGAATCTTGTAGAGTGTAGTTCTTGTTCTCTTTTCAATTTTCTTACTTCTTCCTGCAGAGACCCATTCTTTTCTAGGAGTTCTTTGATAGCATTGTTTGCTTCATCTGAGTTATTTGAGGGAAGAAGATCTTCAATCTTTTCTTCAATGTAATTCTGATCATTCATCTGATTTGCAAGTTCCTTCCTTCTTCTTAGGGATTGGGAAAGATGTTCTTTTGCTTCTTTGAGTTTAGCTATGGCCATTTCCAGATCTAGCTTTTCATTTTCAATCACCTTGTTCAGTTTGAATACCTCCATTTTCCTGGATCTTTTCTCAAGCTAGTTAAGCTTTGTCTTGAGAACCAATGCAGCTCTGATACCAATTGTTGGAAATATTCAGGAATTAACCAAGTTACTGAGAGGGGAGGGGTGAATCAGTAACTCCAAATTTTCTTACAATTTTAACATGTATTTTACTTTTTAACCTTTGCATACAGAAAGCATGAAACTTGAAAGCATTCACAATAATGACACATAGATTTGGTTACCCAGAAACCTTCCAAAAGAAAGTAAAACTGGGGTGGGGATGAAACCCACAAAGCTTTAATACTGCAGAATAAAGTTGGCCGGTTAAGGCTTACAATTAGATCACTTCTGATGATCTGCCCTGTTAGGAGCAATAAGGATTGCTAAATCCACCCTGTTAAAGGATTTACAAACATACAGTGAAGTATGCACTCAGTAAAGAGATTTATACAAAGACTGTTAAGTCTACCCGGTTAAAGGATTTAGTACTGATTCACCTGTTAGAATGAAACAGTAGATCTCTGCTTTGCAACTGGATTGCTGAATGAGATTCCCTGATGTACTGATCACCTTCTGTGATAAATTTGTCTTTGCTATATCTTAAACTTCTGAAGCCTTCTGTAATTCGCTTATTTCTTCCTTTCTTACTCTTTCACATATATTCTACTTCATACATTTTTATTTCTACAACATTGTTTATATACAGGTCTCAAACAATTAATTACAATTACAATTGCACAGTCGGCTTGACAAATAAACATAAGTGCTACTAAGTCAGCCCAAATATGGTTACTCGGTTCCTTCAAACTGACTCGGTGACTTTCTGATACTCGGCGTCCACTGCATTACTCGGCATCATCATGTACTCGGTAGAAGTGAAGGCACGGTTCATACTGATCACTCGGTAGGTATTGAACTCGGTAAGCATTGGTGACTCGGTAGACAAGATGTTACTCGGTTTACATTGTCCTAATCGGTTTGTACTAACTTGCTCGGTTTCCACTGTCTGCTCGGTTTGCACTGTCTGCTCGGTTTGCACTGTCTGCTCGGTTTGCACTGTCTGCTCAGTTTGTACTGTCTGCTCGGTTTGCACTGTCTGCTCGGTTTGCACTGTCTGCTCGGTTTGTATTGACTGCTCGGTTTGCACTGTTTGCTCGGTTTGTATCCAGAATGCAAATAAGTGTTGTCACTAGTGGCAATTCTACTTAATGCCAACAGTCAGGTGGGTCCTCATTTGCTAATGTGCTCGCATGTGATTGGTCCACATAATGATGACCTGGAAGTGTCAGTGGGGCCTGATCTTTTCAAGAGCTTAAAGTACAGCAAGATCTCACGGTCGTCGTTATACCACCAAGGTAAGATGCATACTGTTTAAGCTGGTGGTATAACAACAACTATTTGATGAAGATAAAGAAGGTTGTGGGATCATGTTGCTAGGTGTGTTGATTTGCCAGTTTTTGATTGGTTGTCAAGGTGTTGACGAAGATTTGTAGGTGGACCTGTGTGTCAATGGGGTCCTAGTTATAATAGGATCTATGACTAGCACATGATTGGAAGGAATATTCAAGGGCCATGAGATCATGCACCCACCATTAGATTGGAATTTAGTTCTTTTGGGTCCGTTATCAGAGAGGTCACCGAGGTGTTGCTGATAAGGTAGTTGAGGGAAAATAGAATAATGACAGGTAGAAACATGTAAGTGGGCCCAAGGTCTTTTAGCTTACAAGGTGGATTAAAATGCAGATGAATCTCATGGTTGTCACTATACCACTAAAGGAAGATGCATGATATTTAAAGGCAGTGGCATAGCGGCAACCGTCTGATGCAGGGTCCAGGTTCTTTTGACTTTTGAGGTGTTGGTCTTTTCTTACGTGCTCATTTTTCATTGGGCACTATTGATGATGTGGTTTTGACTTTTCAAAGAAGGTTTTATAACTATTTCAAGGTTGATTTAAGTCATCCATCTATCAAGAAATAAAGGATATTGACGGACACATTTTAAAATGACCGGCTAGCCGTTATCATTCAAATATCTCTGCAGAGGTTTTTCAGCCAGCGATTGATTCAAACATGTTGTGAGTGGCAATGTAGCTAGGAAATTTATGTCTACAAGATTTTGTAGTTGAAGGAGATGACGAAAAGTCTGGGTGGTCATCATGGGTCGATTCTTGTCCCTGTGAGGTACCATTTTAGCATTCATGGCGAACCTATTGCAGAAAGGTTGATGGATCCAGGTTGCTTATCTGTATGTTGATTTCAGTATAGGGATGGGCACACAAGTAAAATATCTGATCGGTTTAGATATTTGTACAAATAACATTTATGATCAGACTTGATAGATTTAGGGTTTGTTATTCTATTGTAAATCTGTAACCCTAGTTAAGTTTTGACTCCTGCCTATGTGTAGTTGAGATTTGTATATTGTTTTTTTTGGAGCTTTTGAGCTCAGAGTTGGACAATTGTAAAATAATTTCACTTTTCTTAAGGGTCATCTGTGGTATCATTTCTACCCTCTGGCTTATATAGTTGTAAATTTTTCATTGATGATTCAGATATTGCAGAGGTATTTTGTGACATCTTTTCTATCCCTATGCTTCCTTGTCTAAATTATCTCTTATTGAATCAAAGTATGTGATATTTTTGGTAGTATCTTAGGGTTCCTAATCCCTCTCTCTTTTTGCAATTTTGTGTATTATTGTGGGTTATTTGATTTGAATGCTCTTGTGGGTATACCTTGACCCCCTGACTATCTGTCTCATTCCTATACCAAGTTGTAGAGGTGAATGTTTGTTTGCAGGTCATAAATTATGTCTAAATCCCTTAGGAATGCTATTGTTTGTGAAATCCTTTCTTTCCCTGAATAGGCTCTTTCTATTACAGATCCTTCTATGAAATACTTATGCAAGCCTATTTAGTGAGTTGTGATCTCCTAGACCTAAGTTGTTCATTACTTTCATCCTCTATACTGAGATCCAAACCCTAATTTCAGTGTATCACCTAGTAGGTAGTTTTCTTTCAAGTCATTTCCCTTTCTAAGCATTCTTTCTATCCCTTTCCCTCAAAAGTTTTACTTTTCATGTCTAGAAGAAAATTAAGGTGATTATCCAAGAAGAACCAGCCTAGAACTTGGAGGTCTCATCTTAGTTAGCATAGGTCCCACAACCTGGAGATGATTTCCATGTTATACTAGGTTATCAAGACCAAGAGAGCTTGAAACAAGGGTGCAAACTTAGTGTATAACAATTTTGGCACATCTGGTGGGACCAAGAGGTCATAATTTTTATAGTTCTTGCTAGTTCTGATATGCATCCAGCAGGTTGCAAACCTAGAAGAGGTCATTTTGCTACATTTCTAGTGACTCTGGAAAGTCTACTGGTTTCAAAGATCAAGTGCTGGTATGTTTCAAATCTTTCATATTTAGATTCCAACTAATTGCATGAGTAGACATGTCAAGTTATTATGGACAGTCAGGTTACCCACCATCCTATTATGAGAATAGTTCTCAATGGGCTAGTTATTAGCCTTATCAAAGCCACCCAAAGCCTACTTTTATCCCAAGTTTCCATACAATACAAGGCTATCATTATATCTAGCATGCCCCAAATGAATATGCCCTCATACAAGATTATGAAAGAGCCCTCTGACAAGATGGATCATGGGCACAAACGGCACAACAAAAAATGCAAAGTCAGTTGTCCCATCATGCTTATCACCCACCCACCCCTTCTCAACCTAATTGGCAGTAGATTCAGAGCCCAGACTCAATGAAAGAGCAAGAAAAGACCAAGAATCTATTGCTTGATTTAATTAAGCAGGTGTCTGAGATCAAAGAGCAGTAGGAAATGGAAGCTCAAAGTTATGAAAAGGGTTCATTTCCAACCAAATGACAGAGCCTCTTGTTGATGAGAAATAAATGAGACAGTTTCAAGAAGAGATCAGACACCAAGCTGACATTGAGATAGCAAGGTTGAGATCGTAAATTGCTCAACAAGAGGCTCCTAGACCTCAAATTCCAAACTAGAGGACCCATTTTCCTCAAGAGCCTACACCTGAAGACCATACAAAGCACTCATTTCTAAGTTTTAGGATCCCCCTTCAAAAATTTGAGCCTATTTTGGTGTGGTTGCAACCTTTTTGTGGTCTGCAATAGTCTAAAGACTATATTTAAATAGAGCCAGCTGCAAGGTACCAACACCAAGATGATAGGGCCTTTAGTTTTCTAAGCTTCAAGATGGGTATGCCTTCTATGTCTCCCTCTAAACCCCCTCAATTTCATATCCCAAGTGTTAAGGCAAAAAATTCCTTCCAAGAGCCTGTACTTGAGATTTAGTCTACCACTCTACAAGGGCAGCCTGTTCAAGAAATTTTTTTATCCCAAGAGGCCCCTTTGGTCTCTCAGGATGATGAAGTGTTGTGGATACCCCAATGGACTCTGCCTCCTAGCTGTCAGATGCCAAGTCTTTTCAAAGATACTAGTCTAGTGTCTAAGCAAGGACCTATGGTAAAGGAGCATTCATTTGAAGAGGAGAGAAAATCTGAGGTATCAGTGCAAAGTAATGAATTTGGTGAAGTGGGACAACAAGGTGAGGAGGTGGATTTTGATGCCCAGCCAGAACTCTTGGTTGATTTTTTGAATGAGCTTCCCCTCTTTGTTGATGATGAAGAGGAGACCATGCCATTACCCATGGTTGAAGGTCAATTAGAATAAAAGATCCACCATCAACAGGAGGTTGATACAGAGGGGGATGCTATGCTTTTATTTGATAAGCTACCTGGTTTTGTTGAATAGGATGATAAAGATATGATCATAGCCACCTCTATGAAGTTGCAGTAGCTAGAAGAGATTGATCTTGAAGATATGCTAATTCATGAGCTTGATCTCATCTTTGAGGAGGAGACTTCCCAATGTGCAGAGGACAACCAAGACCTCAGGGAAGATTGTTTGGAGCACATCATAGGAGGCTTGTGTATATAGCCTGATTGTAAAGAGCCAGTCATTCCTAGGGATCTTCAAGATATTGACAACTTTGATGAGCTCTTGGCCTATTTAAAAGAAGAGGATGACAGTCCCCTATCCACATATGATGAGTTGACATGGCTACCCATGGTGGAGGGCAACCATAAAGATAAAGAAGAATCCATCAAGGAATGTCCTACCTTTAGACTTTCAAGAGGCTGCCCCATCAGATACTTGGCATAGAAGGAGTTTACCAAAGCCCCTCCATATGATCAATTAGAGGAAGGTAAACTTGATCCTATCTTTGCAGAGGTAGTTAATAATTATTTGACAAATTTTTGTGTGCCTCATATTTGTGTAGCTATCCTCATGAGTCCAATGAAAAATATCCTAATGAGGAAAGGTAGCTATTTTTCACAACAAGTGAATGGTTTTGTTTGACCAGATTTTTGTAACTAGTTAGTTTAGGTTAGGTTAGGTTTTCCTGCTTTCTGTCCCTATTTTCTAGCTTAGTTTCCTGCTTTCCATGAAGTGCCTGTGCACAAGGTTTCCTTTCTAGTTTTTAGTTTTGTCTCTTTGTTGAAGTTTTGTGTTCCTATATGACCCCATGCCCAATGGATTGCTTTTAGCCCACTGGTTTTCCATGTCTAGTAGGCTGACATCCAGTAGAAATCACCAAAAATGTTACCACAATTTTACTATTCTATACAAATTTGGCTAAAATCCATTCAGGGGCCTCTATTTTACCCTGCCAGGCATCCTTGAAAATTTCATGGTGTTCTACCCTATTCTCTGGCCTCTGCAAATTTCTAAACTCCCCTGGTCTATAGTCAAAAATTCATAAAAGTGACCATTGTGCCCAATAAACCTTGAAAACCCTAGGTCAAGTTCTAATTTTGTGTTACCTTTTTAGGCCACTTAAATCCCTCTAAATGCACATGACCTTTAAAAGTGACCACCTTCATGTGTTAAGTCTCTAGGTTGTCGGGCAAGCTCCCTTTTAATATTTCCTACAAATGCCTAAGTCTCCCGATAATACTTTCCAAGGTGGCTCCCCTTTTAACTTGTGGTTGTCGCATGTCCACATGCAATCTTCTGAGCCCATGTGATCATGCGATAGGGTGACACCTGTCTCAGTGGGCCCAGTTCTCAATTGATATAAGATCCAACGGTTATCGCATGATCTCATGGAATCTTCTGATCCCATGTGATCATGCGACAACTGTTGATACGGTATCGGCATCCCAACACTTCAAATTTGTGTGGGTCCACTGCCGCGGTGTCCTACATGGAAGCATTTCATTGGCCAAGGGTGATGATTTGATAATATGTCAGAGTGGGCCTGGCCAGCTATATCCCTTAAGGATCAATGATTGGCGTACCTTCTCAAGGTTTTTTTCTAACACATGAGATTATGCGCTGACCGTTGATTTCATTCTATCGTTAGAGCCATGTCAGGTGGGTCCTCATTTGCTAATGTGCTCACATGTGATTGGTCCACATAATGATGACCTGGAAGTGTCAGTGGGGCCTGATCTTTTCAGGAGATTAAAGTACAGTAAGATCTCATGGTCATCATTATATTGCCAAGGTAAGATGAATGCTATTTAAGCTGGCGGTATAATGACAACTATCCGATGAAGATAAAGAAGGTTGTGGGACCATGTTGCCAGGTGTGCTCATTTTCCAGTTCATGATTGGTTGTCGGGGTGTTGACAAAGATTTGTAGGTGGACCCATGTGTTAGTAGGGTCCTAGTTCTAACAAGATCTACGGCTGGTGCATGATTGGAAGGAATATTCAGGGGCCATGAGATCATGCACCCGCCGTTAGATTTGAATCTAGTTCTTGTGGGTCCATTGTCAGAGAGGTCACCGAGGTGTTGCTAACAAGGTGGTCGAGGGTGAATAGAAGAATGACAGGTGGAAACATGTCAGTGGGCCTGAGGTCTTTTAGCTTATAAGGCGGGTTAAAATGTGGATGAATCTCATGGTTGTCACTATACCACTAAAGGAAGATGCATGATATTTAATGGTAGTGGCATAGCAGCAACTATCTTATGAAGGGTCTAGGTTCTTTTGACTTATGAGGTGTCATTCTGTTATGACGTGCTCATTTTTCATTGGGTGTTGTTGATGACGTGGTTATAACTTTTCAAAGAAGGTTTTATAATTGTTTCAAGGTTGATCTAAGTCATCCATCTACCAGGAAATATAGGATATCGACAAACACATTTTAAAATGACTAGCTAGCCATTATAATTCAAATATCTCTATAGAGGGTTTTCTACCAGCGATTGATTCAAACATGTTGCGAGTGGCCGGGTAGCTAGGAAATTTATGTCTGCAGGACATTGCAATTGAAGGAGATGATGAGAAGTCTAGGTGGCCATCATGGGTCAATTCTTGTCCCTGTGAGGTACCATTTTAGCATTCATGGCAGACCTATTGCAAAAATGTTGATGGATCCAGGTTGCTTGTCTACAGGTTGATTTCAGTACAGGGATGGGCACACAAGTAAAATATCTGGTCGCTTGAGATATATTTAGAAATAACATTTATGATTAGACTTAATAGATTTAGGGTTTGTTATTCTATAGTAAATCTGTAGCCCTAGTTAAGTTTTGACTCTTATCTACATGCAATTGAGATGTATATATTGTTTTTTTAGAGCTTTTGAGCTCAAAGTTGGACAATTGTAAAAGAATTTCACTTTTTGTAAGCGTCATCTGTGGTATCATTTCTACCCTCTGGCTTATATAGTTGCAAATCTTTCATTGATGATTCAGATATTGTAGAGGTATTTTGTGACATCTTTTCTATCCCTATGCTTCCTTGTCTAAATTATCTCTTATTGAATCAAAGTATGTGATGTTTTTGGTGGTATCTTAGGGTTCCTGATCCCTCTCTCTTTCTGCAATTTTGTGTATTATTGTGGGTGATTTTATTTGAATGCTCTTGTGGGTATACCTCAACCCCTTGACTATCTGTCTCATTCCTATACCGAGTTGTAGAGGTGAATGTTTGTTTGCAGGTCATAAATTGTGTCTAAATCCCTTAGGAATGCTATTATTTGTGAAATCCTTTCTTTCCCTGAATAGCCTCTTTCTATTGCAAACCCTTCTATGAAATACTTATGCAAGCCTATTTAGTGAGTTGTGATCTCCTAGACCTTAGTTGTTCATTACTTTCATCCTCTATACTGAGATCCAAACCCTAATTTTGGTGTATCACCTAGTAGGTAGTTTTCTTTCAAGTCATTTCCCTTTCCAAGCATTCCTTCTATCCCTTTCCCTCAAAAGTTTTACTTTTCATGTCTAGAAGCAAATTAAGGTGATTATCCAAGAGGAACTAGCCTGGAACCTGGAGGTCTCATCTCAATTAGCATAGGTCCCACAACCTAGAGATGATTCCCATGTTATACTAGGTTATCAATACCAAGAGAGCTTGAAACAAGGGTGAAAACTTAGTATATAACACTAACTAGGGCATTAATCTTGAAGTAGCATAGCTACTTCCCCCAAATCTAAGCACTCGGGTTATTAAAATTCATTTCCTTGGCTTGCTTCTCACCCAATGGCATTGGAGACCAATGGAGAAGTCACAAATCAAGGTACACTCTCCATGACAAAGCTGACTAAGGATTTTTTGCACCGGTCTGACAAAGAGTTTAGTATCTCGCGGGCACAGCACAAAATTTTCAATAAAATATTTGCAGAACTAACAAATGAACTTCAAAACCATGGATGCATCAAAGGTTAAACTTGTAGAGATGTTCAATCCATCCACTCACTTTGAAAATTGACAAGGCATGATATATAAATAACCTAGCAAATACCCAATACATGATGCCCTGGCACATTGCTCACGGGCCCTAAGTAGGTAAGAAATAAAACAATGGTAGAAAAATGTAGAGGAAAACCATTATAGGAGGTCCTCCTTTTATACCAAATCAGAGTGGCGACCCTTGCAGGCAAGCAGTCCTACTTTTACACCAAATCACAATGCATGGCAACCCTCACAGGCAGGCGGTCCTCTTTTCACATCAAATCACCTCCTAAAACTCTCAACAAAAAATAGTTCAAACAATTGCATGCTCCAGCTCCTTCGCACACTCCAAGTGAAAACCAAACAATGAAATGAGATACAAAATCTTTCTTCTTTTTAAAGTTATGCCTGTGTTTGTCAAAATTTTGACCTACATAGTATTGGTCAATTTTTTTACTAACACGGGCATCAATTGAAAAAAAAAGGAAATTTTCCTTCTATAATCCAACCAACCTAAACCTTTTTAATTGATGGTAAAAAATTTTGGTAGAAAAATGAGGTCAAATATAGTAGTGATTCTTTGGATCATGTGATTACTACAGCTATAGCGATTTTCAAAGCATTGACCTAGGTATGAAAGAGATTATTAATTTTAATTGTTGTTTTTATAGTTTGTATTGAAATTTTTAATGATATTCATGTATGTATTTTAATTATTATTTCAATTATTTTTGTAGGGACTTGTTACTCCAAATCATCATCATGTTGGAAACTACAATTGAAGCAATTGTTGTGTTGTCATTGATGTCAAACCTTAGCTAGTAAGATTGTTGCTACTTAGGAAAGTACTATATCTATTGTATTGTTGTGAAGAAGGAGAAAGAAAGGATGGTAACAATAGCACCTAAAGAAAGGTTGAGTTATCTTGATACTGCAACATGTACTTGACTATGTTGTACAATGATGAGATAATGTATTGTTTATCTTAGTAAGATTGAAGACTAAACTGGTAGGCTTGACCGAGAAAAAATGGAGAAATCATGTTCAAGCCAAGTAATGTTAGTGTCGACCGAGTCAGTATATGCCGAGAAAAATTCTAGTGTCGACTGAACATCAATTAACTGCCGAGAAAGATAGTGTAAGCTGAGGAAACATTTTTTAGTAATGACCAAGCTTTCTACATGAAGATTGAGTAGTTGATCACAGTATTGACTGAGCATCAGTATTTTTATATTTGAAGAGAATTCAGATTTGGAGCCGACATTGTTGAATTCTTGGATTATGTAAAATGTGTTGACTTTATTTATTGATTGCTTGAAAGCATTGAATGCACTAAAAAATGTTTTATTATAAATCTTTAAGAGATTTGAGACGTTTCTAGAAAAGGAGCCAAAGAACATAAAGTGGGTAGATTCAATGAATCTGACCTAACCCTAAGATCTACGAAGAAGATTGAGTGGAAAAAGATGAGTTAACCTAATTAAGGAAGTATTAACGGAACTTCAACATTAGATATGTGTGTGCATGGGTGAAAATAGATTGTTGGAAGATCAATAGATTTTATTGACTATATAAGTACAAAAGGCTAAAGGAGAAGTGTGGTGATTGCTTGAAGAAAAGTTCCAAGTAGATCAGAGATGGAGATGGAAAAGTTTCAAAGTCAGTAAACCAGCATGTGTGTATAGAATTGGATCTGATATTTGCAAAGTGAGTTGTATGTTTTTCAGATTAATATTGCTGCTACTTTCTAACCTTTGTAATAGTCAAAATCCTTTTAACAGAGGTTGACCTAATAGTCATATGTTTAAATCCTTTGAACAAGGTTGCATTCTAATGGAATGTATGTAAGTCCCATAACAAGGCTCACTTCTAATAGAGTGATTCAAATCTTTTAACCGGGTCACACCTAATAGTGTGTATTGTAACCTTTGATAGGGTTGGCTTTTAACCAAGCTCACTTCAGAAGAGTGAAAATAATAGCAGCATGTTACAAAGTGGTTTTTCCCATATTGGGTTTCCACTATAAATCCTAGTGTCAATACTTGTGTGAATATTTTGGTTTAAACATTTTTGTGTTTTAGAAGTTAGATATAGGTGACTAGTGGACAGCAGTGTTATATGTTTCTATTATAGAATCAGTGATGACCGAGTTGGTTTTGGTTGTTAGATCTGATTTAAAGAAAAAAAATTTAAAGTTTGTTTTATACATCTAGACCTGAGAACAACTGATTCACCCCCCCCCCTCTCTATTGTTCTAAATCATATTAACAATTGGTATTAGAGTTGTGTTGCTTATTATTGGTATTTATAGAAATCAAGTTTAAAGGGACTTGAAGCAAATGATCAGGATGTATAAGGAGGTGCCGAAGCTGAATAAGGAAAACTTCCCTGCATGGAAAAGCTTGATGAAGCTGCATCTGGCCGGTATTGGTGATTCTACAAAGTACTAAATTGAGAATGACTATGTCTCACCTATTGCACCTTTGACTACCGAAGAAATGATAGCTAAGAAAGAACATAATTATGCAATGCTAGAAATTGCATCTGTCCTTAGCTATCCAGAATTTGAGGACATTAAGGATTGCACAAGTGCTAAGGAGATGTGGGACACTCTTTCAAATATCTATGGTGGTGACATAAATGTACTAAAAGCTAAGTCCAAGAGTCTCAAAGGTAAGTTTGATGAAATGAGAATGCAAGAAGCTGAGAACATTGCACAATATTGTGGTAGAATAAAAGAAGTTGTGAATGCTATTAGAGGAGAAAATGGGACTATTGATGATGAAACTATAATTGGAAAAGTACTAAGAACTCTACATCCTATATATGCTATTAAGATCTTGACTATTCAGGAATCTAGGTGTAACTCTGCAAATGTGCTTACTTTGGAAAGTTTGGTTGGCAAGCTGACTACTTTTGAACTCTATAACTATGACAACTTCACTGTTGGTAGTATTGGTAATGTTGAATCTACTTTTAAGTCACAATTAGTTCTAAACAAGCCAAAGAAAGAAAAATAAAGATGCATCAGTGAAAGTGAAAATGAAAGTGATAGTGACACTTCTGATGAAGAACTTGATGATCTAGAAGCTCTTATGGCTAGAAGACTGAGAAGGGGAAAAGGAAAATATAAAGGTAAACTCCCTATTATATGTTTTGCATGTAATAAAGTAGGTCATATAGCTACTAAATGTCTTGATAGGAATGATAAAGATGAAGAAAGAAAAAGAAAACATAAAGACAGAAGAGATGATAGAAGCTACCAAAGGCACGAAGACTACAAAGGAAAAGGTAAGAAATCTTGTTACATTACTGAAGAAGAAACTGACACTGATAGTGATAATTTTGAAATTGAGGTAGTCTATGTTGCAATGAAAGATGAATCTGATGAGGATGAGAAAACTACATTGATCTCCTATGTGAACAAGAATGACAAATGGATTATTGACAATGGTTGTTCACATCACATGATTGGTGACAAGAGTAAGTTTGAGACCTTACATCATTATAGAGGTAAAAGTGTAAAATTTGGTAATGATGCACCATGTCCTATTAGAGGAAAAGGTTTGATTAAACTGACTAATAAGATCTCTTGTGAAAATGCATATTGGGTTGAAGGTCTAAATTATAATCTACTAAGTGTTGCATAGCTCAATAGCACTGGTTACCGAGTGGAATTTCATCACAAGAAAGCTAAAATATTTGATGCTACTAGTGAATTGATCAGAAGTGGAGAACAAACTAGAGGTAATTTGTTTTATCTTGACCTATCTGAAGAAGTATGTATGGTTGCACAACTTGATGACATTTGGTTATGGCATAAGAGGCTATGTCATGTTAACTTTGATAATCTGGTAGAAATAATTAAGAAGAAGAAAGTAAGAGGTCTACCTAGATTGAAGAAACCTGAGAATGTGATGTGCAAGGAATGTCAGTTAGGAAAAATGACAAAGTCAAGTTTTAAGAGAAAATCATTTACTTCTAAAAACATTTTAGATTTGGTTCATACTGACCTTTGTGGACCTATGGGTGTACAAAGTTACTGTGGTACTAGATATTTTATCTTGTTTGTTGATGATCATACTAGGATGATGCATGTAATGTTTCTAAAAGAAAAATCTGATGCCTTTCAATTCTTGAAGTAGTATTTGGCTAAGGTTGAGAAGGAGACAGGTAGGAACCTAGAATGTCTTAGATCTGACCAAGGTGGAGAATTTACATCAAATGAATTCAATATGTTTTGCAATGAAAGAGGGATCAAAAGATAGATGTCTGCACCTAGAACACCTCCACAGAATGGTATAGTAGAGAGAAGAAATAGATCTATCATGGATTGTGAAAGAAAATTGTTGATTGAAAAAAATGTGGCACAAAAATACTAGAGAGAAGCTATAAGTACAATTGTCTACACTCTTAACTAGGTATAGATCAAGAAAGGTACAAATCTGACACCCTATGAATTATGGCATGGGCATCCACTGAATGTTAAATACTTTAGAATCTTTGGAAGTAAGTGCTACATATTAAAAGACAATAGGAATGGAAAGTTTGATGTTAAAAGTGATGAAGGCATATTCCTAGGGTATTCCAAAAAAAGTAAAGGTTATAAGTGTTTGAACTGTAACACCAACAAAATTGTGGAAAGTGTGAATGTCAAAGTTGATGAGTATCCAAAAAGAAATGAAGTTGACAGAAAAAGAGAACCAGAAGATTATATATCTTTTGTGTATATTGAAGAAGAAGAAGAGGCAAGCAACAAACTTGCACCTGATGTCAAGTCTCGGGTAAGCAATGTCGAGTGATAGGAAGATGCTATCAAGCATCAGGAAAATAGTGTCGAAAGAAAACAAGAACATGTCAAGCGACAAGATAATGTTGTCGAATATCACGAAGAGGTTGCCGAGCATTCAAAAGCTGAATCTGATAATCTTTTTGAGGAACCTGATGAAATAGAGGAGAGAAGAGTTGAACCTATTTTGGAAAAATATGTAAGAAGACATCACAAGCCTAAATAGATAATTGGAGACAAACATACTAGAATTCTAACCAGAAGTAAGACAAAGGATCCAACATGTTTACTGTGTGAATTTGAACCTAAGTCAACTAGAGAGACATTAGAAAATGAAGACCAGATACAAGAAATGAATGAAGAGATAGACCAGATAGAGAAGAATGATACTTGGACTCTAGTGCCGAGACCTGAAAAAAAAAATGTTATAGGAACAAAGTGGGTGTTCCGTAATAAGTTGAATGAAAATGGTGAAATAACTAGGAACAAAGTGGGTGTTCCGTAATAAGTTGAATAAAAATGGTGAAATAACTAGGAACAAAGCTAGGCTGGTATGCAAAGGCTATGCATAAGAAGAAGGAATAGATTATGGGGAGACATTTTCCCATGTAGCTAGATTTGAAGGAGTAAGAACTCTATTTGCATATGCTACTTATAAAGATTTCAAGGTATATCAAATGGATTTCAAGTCTGCATTTTTAAATGGTATACTAGAAGAAGAAGTTTACATAGAACAACTAGAATATTTTATTGATCCAAATAGAAGACACATGGTATGCAAACTAAAAAAAGTACTATATGGATTAAAACAAGCTCCTAGAGCATGGTATGAGAGACTACATAACTACTTGATACAGATTGGATTTTCAAGAACAAATGACACAAGAAATCTATACATGAAAGATGAAGAAGGTAAAGGTATCTTATTGGCAAAAAAATTTGTGGATGATATTATTTTTGGTGGACAAGATGCTTTGTGTAAAATATTTTCAAATGAAATGCAAACTAAATTTGAAATGAGCATGTTTGGTGAGATCAAATTCTTTGTTGGTTTACAAGTATATTATATGAAGAAAGGAATTTTCATTACATAGTCTACGTATGTTAATGAGATACTGAAAACTTTTGGGATTGAAGATTCTAGACCAGTGAGTACTCCTATGGTTACTAGACAAAAGTTATCTAAGAATGATGGATACTGTTGGAGATATAGATGCAGTAACTAAGGAGGGGGGGCGGGTGAATCAGTTAACCACAAAAATATTACCACTGATCCCTCAGATATCTTAACAAATTATTTACTGTTGCCACTTAGTAAACATACAGAGAAATGCTAAAACTTGATCTTTGAAGTGTGTAATAATGAAATTGTTCTTAAGCATTCATCACTGATTAACATACATGAATAAAGAAAATAACATGAACACAAGAGACACCAGATTTACCATGGAAACCCAATAAGGGAAAAACCACCAATGTAACTAGTTACTATTTTTCACTCTTCTGAAGTGATGCCCAGTTAGAAGCCAACCTAGTAAAAGGTTACAAAACACACTGTTAGGTGTGACCTTGTTAGAAGATTTAATCACCCTGCTAGGAGTGGCCTTGTAAGAGGTCTTGAAACAATTCAATAGAATTTTCACCTTGTTAGAGGATTTACAAAATGGTTGTTAAACCAACTCGGTTAAGAGATTTGATATCACTGCTACAATTGTAAGAGAGTAACAATGAAATGGCCTGCAACTGAATTGCTGATTATAGATCTCTGTTCTGCTTCACTAGATCCTTACTGATCAAATAAATCTTTGCTGCTCCTCAAGGATATCTAACCATCCTTCAAAATTTGCACATGCCTTTCTTCAAAATGATTTCTGCATGCTGTATATCTTATTCACCACTTGACCTTCTATATATATACCATTCTAATTAACATTTAGATTGTCAAGTCAGCACTAATAATTATTACAACAGTCGGCTGGGATAAACAAACTGTAATAACAAAATCCTTTGAAGGGCTGACCTTGCTCGGTAAACATTAATCCTGAAAAGATTTCCTTCGGTGACCGAGTGAACTCGGTAACCACAGCGAATTCTGCAACATCCTTCAGAGACCGAGTGAGCTTGGTAACCACTAATTTTCCTTCGATAACCGAGGAGGGTCAGTTAACACTATTTTCTATCATGTTTCCTTTTGACACCTGAGAGATCTCGGTAGACACTAAAAACCACCTAGCTGACCAACTGAGCTCGGTAGACACTGAGAACTACCTAGCTGACCAACTAAGCTCGGTAGACACTGAGAACCGCCTAGCTGACTGACTGATCTTAGTAGACACTAAGAATGATAATTGATATGACATTTGTGTGACATCAAAGACAACACATAGCTAATCCAACAATGTCCTTCAGACAATTGTATCCAATAATCTCCCTCTTTGGCATTGATGGCAACACAACATGTCATAGCACAATGAAATTTCACAGAGAAAGCTAGAGTAAGAAACATATCCTTAGCTTCATTTTGATTCCCATCATCTTCAAACTTCTTTCTGACTGAGAACTCTCCCTCTTAACTTCTCAAATTATTCTCCTTAGAAATTTCTTGAAATGACAGCAAACTCTCCCTCTTTGACAACACATGTCAAAGACAACTTACATAGTTTCGGTAAATATCAATGTACCCTATGTACTGATTCATATGCAATGATTTCCTGACTATGCTACATCAACTGATTGATCCTCAACATGTTCTGGTTGATGCATCACTAAAACTTTATTTAGTGAACCTCAGACAGGGGAGTGACCCCTAACTTGCTTCTTAGATATAAGAATGTTTTCTTAGGTAGTGGTTTGGTGAAGATATCTACAATTTGTTCTTTTGTATGAATATATTCCAATCTGATTTCCTTGTCCTACACTAATTCTCTGACAAAGTGATATTTTATAGCAATGTCCTTGGTTTTGGAATGCATTACTGGATTCTTTGAAATATTTATTGCACTTGTATTGTCACAAAACATAACATCTAGTTCTTTGATCTCAACCTTCATGCCTTCCAAAAGTTGTTTAAACCATACAATATTAGAGCAGTTTACTACTGTAGCAACATATTTTGCTTCTACTATGGATTGGGATGTGCAGTTTTGCTTTTTACTAGTCCAAGATACTAACCTTTTGCCAAGAAAGAATGCTCCACCACTTGTACTCTTTCTGTCATCAATGTTTCCTGCCCAATCAGCATCAGTAAACACTTTTAAATCTAGATTACCTCCAAATTTATACCACAAGCCATAATCTTTAGTTCCCCTTAAATACCTCAAGATTCTTTTGATTGCCATCATGTGATTTTCTCTAGGTTTAGCCGAGAATCTTGCCACTATACCAATTTCTAAGGCAATATCAGGCCTTGTGTGCACTACATACTGTAATTTTCCAATCATTGATCTGTATAAGGTCTGATTTACTTCTTTTGAATCATCATCTTTGGTAAGCTTTAGTCCAGTACACATGGGTGTACCAACTGGTTTTGAATCTTCCATACCAAATTTCTTAAGTATTTCCCTGATATATTTAGACTGAGTAATGTAGATACCATTTTTGTTCTGCTGAATCTGAAGTCCAACAAAAAAATTTATCTGACCAAACATAGACATTTCAAATTCTTTGTTCATATGCTCTAAAAATTCTTTGCACTGATCATCATTTCCTATAAACATAGTATCATCCACAAATATTTCTGCCAAAACAATTTTGTTATCTGATCCTTCTTTGATGTATAAATTATTGTTGTCATTAGCTCTTTTGAAATCAATCTGAGTAAGATAGTTATGTAATCTTTCATAGCATGCTCTAGGAGCTTGTTCATACCATAAAATGCTTTGTGTAATTTACAGACCATATCCCTTTTGTCTGGATCAATAAAACCTTTAGGTTTCTCAATGTAGACTTCTTCCTCAAGAATACCATTGAGAAATGCAGATTTTATATCCATCTGATATACCTTAAATCTTTTATGTGCTGCATATGCAAGTAAAGTCCTCACACCTTATAATCTTGTAACAGGAGCAAAAGTCTCTCCATAATCTATTCCTTCTTCTTGAGAATATCCTTTACATACCAATCTTGCTTTGTTTCTTGATACTTGACCATCTTCATTCAACTTATTTCTGAATACCCATTTTGTCCCAATTACATTGTTATCTGTAGGCCTAGGTACAAGAGTCCATGTCTTATTTTTCTCTATTTTCTCTATTTCTTCATTCATAGCCTCAATCCAACTTTCATTTTCCAATGCATCTTTGACATTTTTAGGTTCAAAATCAGCAAATAAACATGTACCTTTTAGTTTACTTCTTGTCATAGTACCATCTGATTTGTTTCCAATAATCTGATCTGGTGTATGATGCTTTTTGACATACTTGGCCAATACAGGTTCCTTGCTTCCTGAATGAGTTACATTGTCATCTTCTTCATCTTCAGGTTCAGGTTGCTCAGGCTTGGTAGATACTTGCTCGGTAGCTTCAGACTAAGACTCGGTACTTTGTGACTCGGTCTGAACTTCTTCTTGTGACTCGGTTACTGTACTGGGCTCGATAGATGTAGTTTCCTTATTGATAGATGTGTCTAGCAATGTATCAGGTTCGATGTAAACAAATCTTCTGTAATCCTCTAGTTCCTTTTTGCTTTCTTCTTCAATCTTTTCTGCAAACTCATCAATTCTCACATGTGCACTTTCTATGATTTTGTGAGTAGACAAATTTAGACATCTATATGCCTTACTTTTGCAAGAATATCCCAAAAATATTCCTTCATCACTTTTTACATCAAATTTTCCTTTTCTAGATTCTTTTAAGATGTAACATTTACTACCAAATACTTTTAGGTAACTTAAATTTGGTTTGTAGCCATACCATAGCTCATACGGAGTCTTGAATGTGTCTTTTCTCAGTTGTACTCGGTTCAAGGTATGAACTGTAGTGCTGATAGCTTCCTTCCAATATTTCATAGCAATGTTCTTTTCAATCATTAGTGTCCTTGCACAGTCCATGATAGATCTGTTCCTTCTTTCAGCTATTCCATTCTGCTCAGGAGTTCTCGGGGCTGATACCTATCTTTTGATTCCTCTTTCAATGCAAAAATTATTGAATTCATGGGAGATGAATTCACCACCTCTGTCTGATCTCAAGCATTTTATTCTTTTTCCTATTTCCTTTTCTACTCTTGCTAAATACCATTTGAACTTCTCAAATGCTTCTGACTTTTCTCTTAAATACATAACAGTCATCATTCTAGAGTAATCATCAACAAAGAGAATAAAGAATTTTTCTCCAGTATAGCTCTCAATTCCAATAGGTCCACATAAATTAGTATGCACAATTTCCAAAATATCTTCAGACTGATAGTTTTTACTTTTAAAACTAGACTTTCTCATTTTACCAATTTGACAATTCTTTCATAGACCAACATCAGGTTTCTTCAAAGTAGGAATACCTCTTACTTTCTTGAATTTGCTTATTTTCATCATGTTGTCAAAATTTACATGACATAACCTTTTGTGCCATAACCAACTTTCTTCCATTTGAGCAATAAAACATGAGTATTCACCAAGATCAAGATAAAATAGGTTACCTTTGGTTTGTTTGGATGATCCTATCAGTTTTCCTTTGTCATCCAGTAGTCTTGCTTTGCCATTCATGAATTCAACTTTGAATCCAATGTTAATTAGCCGTGCTACACTTAGAAGATTATGCTTTAGTCCTTCAACCCAATATGCATTATCACATATAAGTTATTTGGTTAATGAAATTCGTCCCTTTCCTTTTATACAACAAGGTTCATTGTTTCCAAACCTTACATTACCACCATCAAAGTTTTCGAAGTGTTCAAACTTAGTCCTATCACCAGTCATATGATGTGAACATCCACTGTCTATAATCCATGTATCATTCTTGCTTATATGAGAGATAAGTTCCATCTCATCTTCATCATTATCAGATTCATCTTTTATAGCAATGAAAACAATTTCTTCTTCACTATCATCCAAATCTTTAGCTAAAAAACATGTTTTCTTACCTTTATCCTTGAATGATTTGAAATTCTTCTTTCCATTGTATTTGTAACCTTTCTTCTCATCTTTTCTTTTCTTTTTTGGGCACCTAGCTGCAATATGACCAATTTCTTCACATGAAAAATAGATTAAGGGAGTTTTACCTTTGTATTTTCCTCTGCCTCTTGAATACTTCTTTGCAAGTAATACTTCAATAACTTCAAGATCACTATCAGAACTTTCCTCTGATTCTTCTTCACTTTCTGATTGAATTTTCTTCCCTTTCTTGAGTGAAAGTTTGGCCTCAAAAGCTGATTCAATATTTTTAGAAGTTGGAACATAGTTGTCATAGTTATCCAGTTCAAAGGCTGTCAATCTTCCAACTAAGGCACCCAAAGTTATATTGTGATTTTCTTCACATCTTCTTTCTTGAATAGCAGAAACTCTTATTGCATAAATAGGAAGTAATGTTCTAAGAACCTTACTTATAACAGTTTCATCATCAATTTTTCCTCCAGAAGCTCTGATTGCACTAACACTTGTCTTGATCCTTTCAACATATTTTGCAATGTTTTCTTCTTCTCTCATTTTCATTTGATCAAACTATCCTCTTAGGCTTTCTGCTTTGGCTCTCTTCACATTGTCATCACTGCCATAGATTTTCTTTAGCTTGTTCCACATTTCATGAGCAGTTGTGCAGTCTTTGATTTCATCAAATTCTTCATAGCTAAGAGCTGATGCAATGTCTATCATCATAGTGTTATCGTTCTTCTTCTCTACAATGTCTTCAATAGTTAATGTGCCAGTAGGAATTGTATATTCTTGATCAATATATTTGCATCCTGAATCACCAATGGAAGCCAGATGAAGTCTCATGAGACCTTGCCATGCTGAAAAGTTATTTCTGTTAAGCCTTGGAATTTCTCTTTTGTAAGACATCCTGATCTTTAGCTTAGGTCCTTGAAACCCTTCCTGCAAGCACCAAAAGCTCTGATACCAATTGTTGGAAATATAGATGTAGTAACTGAGGAGGGGGGGGGGGGGTGAATCAGTTAACCACAAAAATATTACCACTGATCCCTTAGATATCTTAACAAACTATTTACTATTGCCACTCGGTAAACATATAAAGAAATGCTGAAACTTGATCTTTGAAGTGTGTAATAATTAAAATGTTCTTAAGCATTCATCACTGATTAACATACATGAATAAATAAAATAACATGAACACAAGAGACACTATATTTACCATGGAAACCCAATAAGGGAAAAACCACCAATGTAACTAGTTACTATTTTTCACTCTTCTAAAGTGATGCCCAGTTAGAAGCCAACCCGGTAAAAGGTTACAAAACACACTATTAGGTGTGACCTTGTTAGAGGATTTAATCACCCTGCTAGGAGTGGCCTTGTAAGAGGTCTTGAAACAATTCAATAGAATTGTCACCTTGTTAGAGGATTTACAAAATGGTTTTTAAACCAACTTGGTTAAGAGATTTGATATCATTGCTACAATTGTAAGAGAGTAACAATGAAATGACCTGCAACTGAATTGTTGATTATAGATCTATGTTCTGCTTCACTAGATCCTTACTGATCAAATAAATCTTTGTTGCTCCTCAAGGATATCTAACCATCCTTCAAAATTTGCACATGCCTTTCTTCAAAATGATTTCTGCATGCTGTATAGCTTATTCACCACTTGACCTTCTATATATATACCATTCTAATTAACATTTAGATTGTCAAGTCGGCACTAATAATTATTACAACAGTCGGCTGGGATAAACAAACTGTAATAACAAAATCCTTTGAAGGGCTGACCTTGCTCGGTAAACATTAATCCTAAAAAGATTTCCTTCGGTGACCGAGTGAACTCGGTAACCATAGTGAATTTTGCAACATCCTTCGGAGACCGAGTGAGCTCAGTAACCACTAATTTTCCTTCAATAACCGAGGAGGGTCGGTTAACACTATTTTCTGTCATGTTTCCTTTTGACACCCGAGAGATCTCGGTAGACACTAAAAACTACCTAGCTGACCGACTAAGCTCGGTAGACACTGAGAACCACCTAGCTGACCGACTGAGCTTGGTAGACACTGAGAATGATAATTGATATGACATTTGTGTGACATCAAAGACAACACATAGCTAATCCAACAATGTCCTTTAGACAATTGTATCCAACAATCCCAAAAGTTATATCAATTATCAAATTCTTTGTTGGTTTACAAGTATATTAGATGAAGAAAGGAATTTTCATTACATAGTCTAAGTATGTTAATGAGATACTGAAAACTTTTTGGATTGAAGATTCTAGACCAGTGAGTACTCCTATGGTTACTAGACAAAAGTTATCTAAGAATGATGGTTACTATTGGAAATATAGATGCAGTAACTGAGGAGGGGGGGGGTGTGAATTAGTTATCTAAGAATGATGGTTTTGCAGAAGTGAACCAGACTTTGTACAGATCCATGATTGGAAAATTGTAGTATTTTGTACATAGTAGACTAGATATTACACTAGTTGTTGGGATTGTGGCAAGATTCTCTGCCAATCCTATGGAAACACACATGATGGATGTGAAAAGAATTATGAGATACTTGAAAGGGATTGTTGACTATGGGCTATATTATAAGAAGGATGAAAGATTTGAACTAAGAGTATATACAAATGCTGATTGGGCAAGAAATGTAGATGACAGAAAGAGTGCTAGTGGTGGAGCTTTCTTTCTTGGATAGAGATTTTTCTCTTGGATGAGAAAGAAACAAAATTGCATTTCCCAATCTACTGTTGAAGCCAAGTATGTTGCTGCTATGGTAAACTGTTCAAATTTGGTATGGATAAAATAATTATTGGTAGGCATGAAAGAAGAAATCACTTAACCTGTTGTTATTTTATATGACAACACAAGTGCTATCAACATTTTTAAGTATCCATTGATACATACTAAGACCAAGCACATAGCAATAGAGTATCACTACTTGAGAGAATTGGTACAAGATAAAGAAGTCTGAATGGAATATGTGAATACAAAGGAAAAATTAGCATACATATTCACTAAGGCTTTACCTAAAGAAGGACATGAGTATTTGAGAAGTCAATTAGGGGTCCTTCCCCTAACTAAGGCTGCCTAGTCAAGCTAGGAGCACTGCATCAAATATGCTACAGCAGAATATTTGACAGATTGATGCAAAAGATTGTCACACTTTAGGACTGGCCTAGAGTTGTGAAGAATAGAAAAGATAAGGAATCAGTCATAAGCAAGATGACAGAGGGAGAAACACTGAGCTTCATAGATAATATATACATCAAATCGATGTATGTTTTAGTTGCTACTTTGGCATTTTTGTCAAAGAGTGAGATGAACTGAGATGATATAATAACACATGCCACTAAAAAGAAAAGGAGATGATGAATTGAGATGAAGGATCAGGATAGAGGGAGATATGGATATTTTTGATGGTCACAGAAGTGAGGCTAATAGATTCTAAATTAGAATGAAGCTAAGGATATTACAATTTTTTTTTCTGATGGACAGATAAGTTTTTTGGATTGGTTGGTAATCCATGTGTTTTTTAGGTGATATCATATGGTTTTACCATCAATGCTAAAGAGGGAGATTGTTGGAAACTGCAATTAAAGCAATTTTTGTGTTGTCATTGATGTCAAACCTTAACTGGTAAGACTATTGCTACTTAGGAAAGTACTATATCTATTGTATTGTTGTGAAGAACAGGAAAGAAAGGATGGTAACAATAGCACCTAAGGAAAGGTTGAGTTATCTTTATACTACAAAGTGTACTTGACTATGTTGTACAATGATGAGACAATGTATTGTTTATCTTAGTAAGATTGAAGACTAAACTGGTAGGCTTGACTGAGCAAAAATGGAGAAATCATGTTCAAGCCGAGTAATGTTAGTATCGATCAAGTCAGTATATGCTGAGAAAAATTCTAGTGTCGATTGAACAATAGTTAATTGCCGAGAAAGACAGTGTAAGCCGAGGAAACATTTTTTAGTAATGAATAAGCTTTCTACATGAAGATTGAGTAGTTGATCATAGTATTGACCGAGCATCAGTATTTTTATATTTGAAGAGAATTTAGATTTGGAGCTAACGTTGTTGAATTCTTGGATTATGTAAAATGTGTTGACTTTATTTATTGATTGTTTGAAAGCATTGAATGCATTGAAAAATATTTTATTGTAAATCTTTAAGAGATTTTAGATGTTTCTAGAAAAGGAGCCGAAGAACATAAAGCGGGTAGATTCAATGAATCTGACCTAACCCTAAGATCTACGAAGGAGATTGAGTGGCAAAATATGAGTTAACCTAATTGAGGAAGTGTTGAGGGAACCTAAGCATTAGATTTGTGTGTGCATGGGTGAAAAGAGGATGTTGGAAGATCAGTAGATTTTATTGACTATATAAGTAGAAAAGATTGAAGGAGAAGTGTGGTGATTGCTTGAAGAAAAGTTTCGAGAAGATCAGAGATGGAGATGGAAAAGTTTCAAAGTCAGTAAACTAGCATTTGTGTATGGAATTGGATCTGATATTTCCAAAGTGAGTTGTATGTTTTTCAGATCAATACTACTGCTACTCTCTAACCATTGTAATAGTCAAAATACTTTTAACAGAGGTTGACCTAACAGTCATATGTTTAAATCCTTTGAACAAGGTTGCATTCTAATGGAATGTATGTAAGTCCCATAACAAGGCTCACTTCTAATAGAGTGATTGAAATCCTTTAACTGGGTCACACCTAATAGTGTGTATTGTAACCTTTGACAGGGTTGGCTTTTAACTGAGTTCACTTTAGAAGAGTGAAAATAATAGTAGCATGTTACAAAGTGGTTTTTACTAGAGTGGGTTTGCACTATAAATACTAGAGTCAATACTTGTGTGAATGTTTTGGTTTAAACATTTCTATGTTTTACAAGTTAGATACAATTGGGTAGTGGACTGCAATGTTATATGTTTCTATTATAGAATCAGTGATGACCGAGTTGGTTTTGGTTGTTAGATTTGATTTAAAAAAAAAATTTTAAAGTTTGTTTTATACATCTAGACCTGAGAAATGATTCACCCCCCCACCCTCTTTGTTGTTCTAAATCATATTAACACATCTTGTCCCTCTTTTGGATAAGCACATTGACCATTTGATAGACATATGTGAATATTATATTGTATGTCATCGTATAATTTAATTTTTATGTATATTAGTTATTGATGTTTATACTTTCAATTTTATCAACTGGAGCTCTAGAAGAGTCTAGATAGGAGGACATGTGGACACACTCAGATTAATCCAATATCCACTACATCTCCATCCATGCAACATTTAAAGGTAGCTCAAGACTTTTTACATCTCCATCCATGCAACATTTGAAGGTAGGTCGAGATTTGTTTTGTTCCTCTCATGGGAAAGAACTAGATTAGGGATATATATTGTACACCTAGATTTGAATAAGTGAAAAAAAATCCTACTAAGAACGTTAGCCAACATGATGAACAAGTAAGGTGATAAATGATTGTTAATCTTCTAGGGTTGTGGTTGCACCAAAAGATCGACATGTTAGTGCCCAATACAACCACTAGATGTATAGAAGACACAAGAGGCTATTAAACCATGTCATGAATCTAGCGAGAGATGTTGGCCCACTACCAAAAAGCCCCCTCCTAGTGTTACTCATTATGGTTTGCAAGAATTAAAACCTATGACCAAGCTTTGATGCCACTTGTTAACCTTGTAGGGTTGTCGTTGCACAAAAAGATTGACCTGTTAATTCTTGATACAACCACTAGACTTACAGAAGACACAAGAGGTTGTTAAACCATGTTGTGAATCCAGTGTAAGATGTTGGCCCAATGCCAACAATGATTACCTTGTTTGATACCTTTTGTGGCTTTAAAAATACCCCACAGTATGTCATTGACCAAGACAACATAATGGACCATCTTAATACATTCCTGGATAATTATAATCAACGTATCACAAAATCCTAACTTAGCTAAAACCTTGTAAAGGAATTACCATCTAACTCTATCATATGCCTTGGAGATGTCTATTTTGAAAGATATACCTTGGTTTTGACCTTTTTTCCATCAAGTGGATTGTCTCATGAGTTGTGATAGTAGGATCAAGAATTTTCCCACCTATAACAAAGCCCTTTTGACTGCAATTGATGCATTTATCAAGGAGAGGCTTCAATCTATTGACCATAAATTTTGGGAAGATCTTAAATATTGTATTACATATGCTTATAGGCCTAAAATATGTCATACACTTTGGCTCCTGGATTTGGGGGACAAGAGTAATATAGGTGTTGTTCATATTTTTCAACTTTCCAGTCCTCAAGAATTCTTTTGTCGCCATGGTCTCAGAGAACATTCACAGAGGCATCTTTATTTTCATATTAATTTTATTTACTTGATTATATTTAATTATTAAATGAGTGAATAACTAAATTATTAGAAAAATTATGATAAAAATGCAAATTCAAAGTGTTCATGATAGTGGTCATATCCCTTCACCTACCTTTGTTATGATTCTACAAGTACATATCTAATAAAGCATTATAATTATTACACGTAAGTATTACATTATTATACAAATGGATATCTTATAACTTACTATATATGTGAATTAGTTTACTATTGGACTCTCAACATTGACACCACACACACAAGCATATCATAGCACTTTCATTGAGGTTCCATTTATTCATTAGTGGGGTTGTTAAAAAATATAGGTATTCTTGATAACTACATAATATTGTTACTATTTCATTTTTATTTGTTGATATCAAATACTCCTCCTATTGTTCATGATTCTTTGGATCATGTGATTGCTACAACTATAGTGAGTTTCAAAGCATTGACCAAGGTATGAAAGAGATTCCTTAATTTTAATTGTTGTTTTAATAATTTGTATTGAAATTTTTAATGATATTCATGTATGTATTTTCATTATTATTTTGATTGTTTTTGTAGGAACTTGTTACTCCAAATTATCACCATGCCCCTCTTTTGGATGAGCACAATGACTATTTGATAGAGGCAAGTGAATATTATATTGTTATCCATCGTATAATTTAATTTTGATGTATATTAGTTTTTTATGTTTATACATTTAATTTTATAAATTGGAGCTCTAGAAGAGTCTAGAAAGGAGGATGAATGGGTACACATAGATGACTCCAATATCCACTACATATCCATCCATGTGACATTTTAAGGTAGCTAGGGATTTGTTTTCTCCCTCTTGCAGGAAAGAACTAGATTAGGGATATATATTGTACACTTATATTCATTATTGGAAACATTTTTTGTATATTGTATATGCGACATGTTCAACATCCATTTGGATTTTAGGAAGCCAATTTAACTATATAGGATATATTATATGTATACGACATTATTAGACATATATATTTGGCTTCATGCCCTACAAATATTTATAGTCAATATTTTAAGTATGCAATTCATATCTCATGTGTATTCATGTATACTACTTTATGTTTATGTGGATGTCTTATGCTTTGTATATTGATCATGCCTTATCTTTATGCTTACACATATCTATGTATATTGTTATTGTATAATTCATACTTTATGGAAATATGTATGTTTCATTTCATACAACTTTATTACCACTATTTAATCTCAAATGGTTTATGAAGAAGATGATTCAATGTACATCAATATATGACTATGTAATATAATATACTATTTTTTGTTATCTTTGTAGTTTATTGCTTGCTAAGAAATTCATTGGACAATATTATGGCTGATGTAGTTCTATAGTATTTATTTTATTATGAGGTCCTAGAACCACAAAAACCATTAGAATAATGCCAAGGACTAATCAAATAGAGTGAGCATGGATGAGGCTACCAAGATCCAACCATTTTTTCAACTAGAAGGACACCTCACTTGTAACCAAGATGTAAGAAGACACAACACAACCTTAGTGTTTTGGAAACCAATTAATTTTTAATACTCTCAACATGAAAGGACCAATGATATATGAGGCTTATTAGACAACCCCAGGGGACCATTCATACAGACCCAACATAATGTTCTAAACTATTTTCTTTGTAGACACCAACTAGGAAACTTGAGCCAAATATGGAAATAGAACTTACCAAGGCTTGGGACATGGAATTTATGATGTTTACAAACTCAAAATATCTTAATCCACTCAAATCCACCATTGATACAAACCCACCAAACCATTTAGTACCATTTTCTTCAAAGTGACAACTAGGCCTTGTAGCCCTATTTATAGGGCTTTTTTATCATAACTTCCTACCCTTTGACCATAGACCAAAATAGAGATCCTTTTCAAACACTATTTTGGAATTTTTTTAACATATGTAAAACTTTGCATGTGTTCCTTTGACATAGATTGGTCATCTTTTGACTGATCACGGGTTTTGGGGGGAAATTAGGCATCTTTTACAAAGAGACTACCCTCAAACAAGGCCTCCAAATTGAGCCATCACTTGGAACATGTTTCATTTACCTCCAAACTGAATATTCCACCTTCATTTAGTACCTAAACCTCTCAAATTGACACAACACCACCTACTTTCATTCATAGTGATGCAAGAGCATCCTAGGTGTAAGAGCAATCTTGCATCACCCAAAAAATATTTATGTTTTTGTATTCAATAAGTGCTATCTTGTGTAGAGCTGCTATTTATGGAAACTTGCTATTTTTAGTAAGTTGGTCATAAATCTTGGAATGTTCTAATTTTACATGTGGAGGTTCATCTCAGTCATATCAGCCTACCAACAAAGTTTCATGGCTAGATCAGGTCTAGTTTTGAAGATATTGAAGGTTTTCGGTATTGGCAGTAGGGTACAGAAACTTTGAACTCAGTTTTGAAGGCTTTAGAGGCCCCGAATGAGGTTGAAAATTTAGGTGATGGGAGCTTTTGGGGGTCAAGCCTGTAGAGCACTTCGTGGCATTTCTGAAATGGGGTTATAATAGTCAATTGGGTCAACTAGTGATGACTTATGGTCTGCAGAAGTCGGGCCACCTGAAGTGGTGAAAAATAATTTTCCTTCAAAATTTTTGTTTGGGTTTCAAAAGTTATTTTGAGCCGACTTTGATGTAATAAATTGAAAAATAAAATAATTCCAAGTTTGGTCGGCACTTAGGGCTAAATTTCTGGAACCTTCTCGGGTGGTGGAAAAATGCCTATATAAAGAAGGCCCATAGTGTTGTCTTAAGCAGTTCGGGACAGTTCTGGGTAGTAGATCTAGGTATTGATTCTAGGCTTTTTCCTACAGAATATTGTAAGGGAATGCCCATGTGGCTTTGCATATTGTAATTCTCAAAGTTTGTAATTCCACATTTGTGGAGATAATAAGAAGCCAATTTTCTGTTCTTGCATATTGTTATTGTTGTTTCTCTATTTCTATTATGTATTTGTGGCATTAAGGGGAGTACCCTTCATCAAGGGGTGGGTTGACCCTTCATCACATAGCCATAGGAAAAAGATTTATTTTCATGGTATTGATAGTGCTATGGCATCAAATTTCTAACAACAAACATGTACTCCCAACTTGAGAGCACCATAAATATTTAGATAATTAAAATAACTTCCAAATCCCAAAGTTACATTTTTTTAATGGTGAAACATATCCCAAATTATCTAATTTCTTCACTAACCCTTGATAGTGAGGGTTTTGTTGAGAGAGAGAGAGAGAGAGAGAGTTAATTGGATGTTTCATGAATACTTTGATATTTATTTTTTGTTTTAATGTTGTGTCTAGGTTGTATAAGGTCCTAAGGACCATTAGAAATCAATTCAAAGCATTTTTTAAGCCTTCAAGTTCATAGTGACCTATAAGGTCGTGATAAAGTCAAACATTTCTAAACCAATCAAATTTATCAAATTAGAGTGGAAATGATATAATTTAATACTTGAGAGCATTTTTAACATGTTTGAAAGGTTTTGGGTCATCTGAATAAGAATTGTAAAAGTTGTTCAAAAGTTTTCAAAATTGTCATGACAACTTTTGCAACTTGATGAAAAATTTATAAAAGTTTGTCAGAAGTTTTTTATGGGTAGTTAAATATGATTTAAATTATATAAATTTTTTTCCAAAAATTGAATTTGGAGGGTTAGAGAAGTTTGGAGAAAGTTGGGAATGGAAGAAAACTTGTTTTGTAGTCATTATATACTAGTTTTTAGAATTATTTTTCCTAAAAAAATGTTTGATGTTTTGTTTGGTACGACTTGGTATGAAATCATCTACAGAAAGAAAAATTATATGGTTGGACATATTAATGAGTTACCTTTCACTTTCTTTTATTTTGGTTGAATTTCATTAATATTTGCAAAAGTTATGATCATTTTTGTAAGTGTGAGCCTAAATCTATCCTAGGGTTAGTAGTTTTGGGGAAAATATAATAACTTTTCTTTCCACTGTTAGATCTTGATAAAATTAGAGGAAATGTTTCTATTTATATGTTCTTCAATATCACCAAATAGATTGGATTCTTTATTTCATTTGTGAAATTTATTGATGTTTTTTTGCAAGTGGCATATTTTATCCTACCATGTTGATATGGTTAAAGTATTACAAAACCTATGCATTACCTTGAGTGACCAAGAAGTTTATGAATTTGGACCCCTACATATGCATCAGATTGGTATCAGATCATAGAAGGTCTAAGAAAAAGAGAGTTTATGATTGTGTGTTGTGTTTGTGTAGGTTGGTTGCCAAGAGACTGGGTAGAGGAAAAGAGGAGAGACCTAGGTGAGTCAAGATGAAGCAAGAATATAGAGACTTTCTTGAAGGATTTTGTTAGGGTAAGGATTAAAAAAATAAGAAATAAGAAAATTAAAAAAGAAGAGGAAAGGGGAAAAAGAGATAGAAAGGGAAATGAATTTTGATAAAAAGTTACACATGATTGAGCAAGAATTGAAGGAGTTGAAGGAACTAGTTTCTTTAGAGAGACAAAATCGCACTTATCAATCAAGGATAAGATCAAGTGTATCATCAAGAAGATCATCCAAAAGAGGAAAATACAAAAAAAGATAGTAGCAATAAAGGAGGAAGAGATAAAGATGCCTATGATTTCTTTTCATTCATCGAGCATGGTTGTGGATATCCACCACCTAGAGAAGTGGATTTCCATATTGAACTTGTACTAGGAGCAGAGACTATATCTTGAGAACCTTATAGGATGACTACCCACAAACTTAATGAGCTCACGATTCAGTCAGAGGAGCTCTTGGAGAAAGGGCATATTTTTCCTAGTGTATCACCATAGGGTGCACCTATCATATTCGTTAAGAAGAAGGATAGATCTCTTAGGTTGTGCATGGATTACTGACAGTTGAATAAGGTGACCATCAAGAATCAGTATCCACTTCCTAGGATAGATGACTTGGTCGATTAGCTTCAGGCTACCCACGTGTTCTCTAAGATTGACTTGAAGTCAGGGTACCATCAGTTGAGGATTGTGGAGAGTGATATCCACACGACTGCATTTCATACATGCTATGGCCATTATGAGTTCATTGTGACTCCTTTTGGACTCATGAATGCTCCATCTTTGTTCATGAGTCTCATGAATGGAGTATTCAACTCTTTCTTAGATAGATTTTTGGTAGTATTTTTGGATGATATTTTTTATCTACTCTCAAGATGAGCATGAACATGAGGAGAATTTGAGACAAGTTTTGTAGTTCTTGAGGGATAATCAGTTGTTTCACAGCTTGTCAAAATGTGCCTTCTTCATATTAGAGATTCATTATCTTAGCCATGTGATATCAACAGATGGAATAGCTATTGACCCATCTAATATTAGAGCGATTATGGATTGGCTAGCACCTACCAATGTGACTGAGGTTAGGAGCTTCATGGGTCTTGTAGGCTATTATAGATGTCTTGTTGAGGGTTTCCCTAGATTGGCTCATCCTATCACTTCCCTGTAGAGAAAGGGAAAGAAGTTTGAGTGGACAGAGAGATGTGAGAGGAATTTTTAGGAGCTCAAGAGAGCACTTACTACTGCACCTATCCTTGTAGTACTAGATCCTTCAACAAAGTTTTTGGTTTGTATAGATGCATCTTTGGATGGTATTGGAGTAGTCCTTATGCAGGGTGGTTGAGATATTTCTTACGAGTCTAGGAAACTCAAGACTCGCGAACTTAACTACCCTACCCATGAGCTTGAGCTTACAATAGTGGTGCATGCTTTGGTGAGGTGGCAATATTTCTTATTGTGTCATAGATTTGAACTTCACTTAGATCATTGGAGTTTGCAATACATATTCACTCAGCCGAATCTCAATACTAGGTAGAGGAGGTGGATGGAGTTCATTTGTGAGTATGACTTCAATGTTCATTACATCAAGGGTAAGGAGAATGTGGTTACAGATTCCCTAAGTAGGAGATTTCATGAGCTATCATCTATGTCTTCTAGCACATATTTGAGAGGATGTATTTTTCTACACTTTCCCAAGGATGGATTCTATTCTAAGGTTTGTCAAATGGTTCAGTCTCAGAAACCCCTTGATGGGAAGTTCTTGTATTATACCCTAGAGTGTGATAGTCTTCTTTGTCATAGAGGACACACTTGTGTACCTTCTTCTAGTGGGTTGCGTGACTTCATTTTTCTTGAGCCTCATAGAGCACCTTATGCAGCACACTCTAGAGTCAAGAAGTTACATGCATATTTGAGACAACTCTTCCATTGGCTAAGTATGAGGTTGCACATCCTAGAGATTGTGGATAGATTCTTGGAGTGTCAGAGTTAAGGCAGAGCACCATGATCCAAGTGGGCTTCTTCAGCCAGATGAGGTACCCTAGTGGAAGTGGGATATTATATCCATGGACTGCGTTGTTGGTCTTCATATGTCTTCTCCTTTCCATGATGCTATTATGGTGATAGTGGATAGGTTGACTAAGGTGGCCCACTTCTCACCCATTTGTACTAGCTTCACAACATCTACAATGGCTCAGGTATCCTTGTAGGATATCATCAGACTCCATGGCATTCCTCGTAAGATTATATCTAATAGATATTCACTTTTCACATCTTCCTTTTAGATCGAGTTATAGTTAGCTCTGGGCACCAAGCTCAATTTTAGTACAACTTATCATCCTAAGATAAATGGTTAGACTAAGAGATTCAATCAGGTTTGGAGGATATGCTTCATATGTATGTGATGGATCACCAGACCAAATCGGAGGAGTACTTTCACTTGGTGGAATTTTCCTATAATAATGGACACCATTCATCTTTGGGTATGCCACCCTATCAGGCCTTGTATGGTACACCTTGAAGGACACCTTTGAGTTGGGATAGGATTGAGGATAGGGTAGTTGTGGGGCCACAGTTGGTTAGATAGATGGAGAAGTAGGTAGAATTGACCAAACAGTGTCTTAGAGAGGCTTAGGATAGGCAGAAGAAGTATGCAGATGTGAAGAGGACCTATCATGTCTATATGGTTGGTGATAGAGTCTTCTTGAGAGTGTGATCACATAAGAGCCCAATCCATTTTGGAAAGGGTTCTAAGTCCGCACCTCACTTTTTTGGACCTTTTGAGATCTTAGAGAGAATAGGCCTAGCTGTGTATCGACTAGCTCTACCACCTAGCCTATTGTATATCCACAATGTATTTCATGTTTCTTTATTGAGAAAGTATATCTATGATGAGTCTCACATTATTGATTAGGATGCTTTACAAGTGGACTCAGATGGGTAGCTAGCGTTGGATCCCATACATATTTTGGCTAGCAGGATGCTAGCCCTTTGAGACCAAGAGATGGACCAGGTTAAGGTCTAGTGGGATTTCTATGATGAGGTTATGGCATCATGGGAGGACATAGCACAGATGAGAGCACATTATCCCCATCTTTTTCATATCATGAAAATTTTATCAAGGACTAGGTTGCAAAATATTGGACTCCTCATGGAATCTTCCTGGTGTATGCACCCTAAAATGGTTGCCTAGACTTTGGGCCCCCATTCTTCAATTTATCAATTTCCTGAATCAATGCTTTGCAATATTTGTTAGAATAACTAAGAGGGGGGTGAATCAGTTATGCAATGTCCCAATACAAAATGTATAATCCAAAAACAAATACTTAAAACTTCTGATACTTAGTAACTTAAAATACTATACTATTTGTGCTTTTATTGATTATCAGTCTATAACATGTAATAATTACCAATCAAATCTAATACGCAACATGCAAATATGACATCAACCAAATATCACAATCAACACATAACACAAGAGATTTAACATGGAACCCTGTGAAGGGAAAAACCACCTAGGACCGACAACCCAAAATATTCACTCTTCTAAAGTGAGTTCGGTGAAGACCCAACCCTGTTAAAGGTTACAAACACACTATTAGGTGTCACCTTGTTACAAGATTTTAGACCAACCATTATCATCCAACTAGCATTCACTATGGAGTTGATAGGATAACAATGTTCATTCTATAAATGATACATAAAAGACTTTCTTAGTCCACTCGGTTAAGAGATTTGACTGTGTACAATGGTTAAAATGTAACAATAGGTGATCTACCTTAATACAACTTCAATTGCAGATATATAGATCAATGTTAAGCTCATTCAATCATCTAATCATTAAATCAATTATGTCTCAATCAATATTTAGTAACTTATTGTCGCTCGGTAATAGCTTCCTATCACTTGGTAAAAACTCAACAATTCAGTTCTCACTAACCAGTTTGATCAAGCATGCATGAAAACTTGTTCACGTGATAATTATGTAGTCTCCTTCTTTTGACATTACCATTTCACTATGAAACTCTGGTCTCTTATATAGACAAGTAAACCATTTTCTTTTCCTCCATTAGATTTTTCTGCTTAATCATCTTCATTTATTTTGCCACTTAAACATCCTCAGCTGTCATGTCAGTAACACATTTGATTCTCATCCTTTAGATCTTTCCTAAATTTTGTTAGCCATCAATCCTTGTAACAAACTTTATTTGTTACCTCAAAATCATACACTTTCTAGATCATCAATCTTATTGGCTAAACTAATCATTTAATTCCTTTTCTTTGTTCAGTTAACAAAGAGATGCATTGGTGAACACAAGCTCAGTTAACACTGTGCTCAGCATACACTACACTCCGTCGGTGTACACTAAAATGCTTCATCAACCGACAACACTTTGTGTCTTTCAGCTCTTTTCTTCATCATAGATGAATGAAACATAATAAAGTCAATATCATAAGGTCATAGACTTATCAACAAGTTACCCAATGTATTCTTTATCCTTATCTATCATATCCATCTTCCTCATGTAGATATTTTTGTTCTTCATCTCTTTCACTCCTTTTCTATAGATGTTTTGGTATAGTAAATTACAAGATAAGTGATGTCAAAATAGTTGACATCAATGACAACATAATACTGATTTAATCATATTGCATATCTAATCAATCAACTCAATGATCTTAAATCATAGATTCTTTAATCAGGTTCTAAATCAGTTGTAGTTCATCAATCTCTCCCTTTGGCATTGATGGCAACTCAAGTAATATGAAATATCCCATACACATACCAAAAATGTATTCTACAACTCTGTGAAAAAATTTTGTACAAGCTCTCCCTAGCTTAATATGTTTAATCACTACATTACTAAACAGCATTACAAAATACAGCTTAGCCAATCTGTAGATATGCTCTTTTCAGCTTCTCAGGTTCCTGCTTTTGTTCTTAGTAACTGATCTTCAATGCTCTTCCTTTCTTCTAGATTATCTCTCCCTTAGATAGTTCTCATCGGTGCATGTTGTTTCATATTGTCTATCTCTCCCTTTGACAACAATTCCAAAGAAACAAATAAACACACTTCTCTTTAGTAGCCATGTAACTCTTTGTTGTCTGGTACATTCTCTGTATCTCAGTATACTGATATGCCAATATGTTCTAGTTCTTCAAACTTATAACCACCTTAGACATGATCCAAAGTGTGAACTATGCTACATCAACATGAGTGATCTTCTAATAAGATTAGGTTGATGCAACATACAGATCACATTAGTGACCGATAGATAGGGGATGGACCCCTAGTCTAGTCCTTAAGTACTCAAATGTATCCTTCGATAAAGCCATTGTAAATATGTCTGCAAGTTGTTCTTTTGATGTAACAAATTCTAGCTTCACTTTCTTCTCTTGAAATTTTTCTCTTAAGTAGTGATACTTAATGGATATGTGCTTTGTCTTAGAGTGCATCACTTGATTCTTTGAAATATTAATTGCACTAGTGTTGTCACAGTATATAATCACCAGCTCTGTGATTACCTCATTCATACCTTCCAACACTTGCTTAATATATGTAATGTTTGAGAAATTTGTAGCAATAGCAACATACTTTGCTTCATCTGTAGACTAAGAAATGCAAGCCTGCTTCTTACTTGTCCATGTAACAAGTCTTTCACCAAAGAAAAATGATCCTCCGGTGGTACTTTTTCTATCATCCACATTTCCAGCCCAATCAGCATTGGTATAGACCTTCAATTCAAACTTGCCTTAGGATACCATAATCCATAATCTTATGTTTTCTTTAGGTATCTTAAGATTCTCTTTGTAGCAACCATGTGTGATTTTTTAGGGTTTGTAAAAAATCTAGCAACAATTCCCATAGCATGTGCTATATCTAGTCAACTGTGAACTGCATACATTAACTTACCAATCATAGATCAGTACAGTGTCAGGTTTACCTCTATAGTTTCATCTTCCTTAGTTAGTTTACATCTAGTAGCCATAGGTGTTCCCATAGGTTTAGCATCTTCCATGCCAAATGTCTTCAAAACTTCCTTGATATATTTAGATTGTGTGATGAATATCCCATCATTCTGCTGAATCACTTGTAGTCCTAGAAAGAACTTAATCTCTCCAAACATAGACATTTCAAACTCTTTTCTCATCTCATCAGAAAAATATTTACATATGCAATCTTGACCTCCAAAAATAATATCATCCGCAAATATCTCAACAATAAGAATATTATCATCAGTACCTCCTTTCATATACAAATTGTTGTTCTCACTAGTTCTAACAAATCCAATACTTAACAAATAAGTATGCAGCCTCTCATACTAGGATTTTGGTTCTTGCTTCAAACCATATAAAGCTTTATGTAATCTACATACCATGTCCTTGTTGTCTAGATCAATGAACCCTTCTGGTTGTTCTATGTAGACCTCTTCTTCAAGTATTCCATTCAAAAATGCTAACTTAACATCCATTTGATAAACTTTGAATTTCTTATGTGCAACATATGCAAGTAGCATTCTAACTCCTTCCAATCTAGCAATAGGTGTAAATGTTTCACCATAATTAATTCCTTCCTCCTGTGCATATCCCTTGCATACCAATCTAGCTTTATTTCTTGTTACCTCACCATTTTCATTTAGCTTGTTCCTAAAAATCCACTTAGTACCAATAACATTCTTATCTTTAGGTTAGGGTACTAAGGTCCAGGTTTTGTTCTTCTCTGTCTGTTCTATTTCCTCTTTCATTGCATTAACCCATTCATCATTTTCTAATGCAACTTTTATATTCTTTGGTTCATAATCAAAAACTAGACATGTACCTTGTCTTGTCTTACTCCTTGTCTGTCTCCAATAATTTGTGTCTTAGGATGATGTCTCCTAACAAACCTAACCAGTACTCGGTCTCTTCTTTTTTTATCATCCTATGCAGGTTCATTTGCTTGCTCAGTAGGTCCATCCTGCTCTTTGTTTCTCTTCCCTGTTCCTCGGTATTGTTTTCCTACTGACCGGTTATCACAGGCTACAACTTCGGTAGATACTCTAGGTGTTCAATGTAAGTAAATCTACCATAGTCTTCTGGTTCCTTTGTACTTTCCTCTGCATTCATTTCATCAAATTCATCAACTCAGAAATTAGTACTTTCAACTATTTTATTAGTAGTTTTATTCAGACACTTATATGCTTTTCTTTTATTGGAATATCCTAGAAATATCCCTCCATCACCTTTTGAGTCAAATTTCTCATTTCTTTCATCTTTTAGAATAAAACATTTACTTCCAAAAATCTTGAAATGACTTACAATGGGTTTGTGTCCAAACCACAACTCATAGGGTGTCTTGTTAGTGTCCTTGTTCAGTTGTACTTAGTTTAGAACATAAATAGTTGTACTGATAGCTTCTCTCCAGTATGTCTAAGAAACATTCTTTTGCAACATCAGTGTTCTTGCATAGTCAGCTATTGACCTATTCCTTCTTTTAGCAATCTCATTCTATTGAGGTGTCCTTAGTGTAGAGACCAGTCTTTTAATACCATGCTCATTAAAGAAATTAGTAAATTCATTAGAGATAAATTCACCTCCTCTATCAGATCTTAGGCATTTCAATTCTTTACCAGTCTCTTTTTTTTATTTTTCTTTATACCACTTGAACATCTTAAATGCTTCAAATTTTTCTTTCAAGAACATAATAGTCATCAATCTAGTATAGTCATCGACAAAAAGAACAAAGTATCTATCACCATAATAGCTCTGAGTTCTCATAGGACCACACAGGTTGGTATGAACCAACTCAAGTATCTTCTTTGTTGAATAGTCCTTGCTTTTGAAACTAGATTTAGTCATTTTACTTTTCTGACATTCATGGCACATAGCATGATCAAGTTTTGATAGGTTAGGCAAATCTCTAACTCTTTTCCTTTTATTGATCTTGATCATGTTATCAAAATTCACATGGAATAACCTTTTATGCCACAACCAAGCATCTTCATTTTTCATCATCAAGTAAGAAGACTCATCAGTATCAAGATAAAATAGATTACCTCTTGATTGTGCTCCAGTTCCAACTAATCTTCCTCCATCATCAAAGATTTTCACTTTCTTGCTCTCAAAAGCAACTTGGTGACCTGAATTATTTAGATGTGCCACACTTAACAAATTATAGTTCAGTCCATCTACCTGATAAGCATTTTCACATTTTATCATATCATTTATCATCAGGGATCCTTTACCTCTTACCATGCAGGGTGTATCATTACCCATCTTAACTGATCCTCCATTATATTCTTCAAGTTGATCAAATTTTTCTTCATCACCAGTCATGTGATGTGTACAGCCATTGTCTATGATCCATGTATTATTTTTGTTAACTTTAAATATCAGTGCTACTTCTACATGTTTTTCTTCTTCCTCTGAGTCATCTTTCATAGCGACAAATACAACTTCTATATCTTCATCATAATTAGATTCAAATTCATTATCTTCGGCTATGTAACATACCTTTTACCTTTATCACTACTATCTTGGTTTTCTTTGTTGTTGTGTCGGTAGCCTCTGTTGATTCTTCTCCCATAGCTTCCTTTAGATCGGTCTTTAGTTCTATCATCATCTTTCTTATGTGGACATCTAGTAGCGATGTGGCCAACCTCTTTACAGTTAAAGCATGCTAAAGGTAGCTTACCTCTATACCTTCCTTTACCTTTAGGTAACCTTCTATCCATGAGAGATTCAAGTTCATCAAGCTCATCATCAGTATTGCTATCACTATCATCATTCTTATTATTCCTTCTAGACTTACCAATCTTAAGAGAAGACATGAAAGTGGACTCCATAGATAGAACAACACTATTGTCAAAGTTATTCAATTCAAAGGTTGTCAGTTTACCAATAAGATTTTTAAGAGTAAGGACATCACCAACTGCAGACCTTGTTTCATGAATAGCAGATATTCTGATTGCATAAACTAGCAATAAGGTTCTAAGGACTTTTCTTACTACTGTCTCTTCACTAATAACTCCATCAGATGCTCTAATAGCATGTACTAACTCTTTTAGTTTATTTGTGTACTGCACAATATTCTCACCTTCCTTCATCTTCATATCATCAAATCTACCCCTTAAGCTTTCTATTCTGGCTCTTTTAACATTCACATCTCCACCGTAAACTTGAGAAAGTTTATCCCACATGCCTTTGGTAGTAGTGCAGCTTTTAATATCTTCAAATTCGGCATTGGTATAGGCAGCAGCAATCTCCATCATACTAACATTGTGTTCATGCCTATCTCTCAGTTGATCAAGTGTCAAGGGACCAGTGGTCGGTTCTATGTAGCTATTCTCCATCAGTTCTAGTGTAGAATTACCAATTCCAAATATGTACAACTTCATCCGGCTTTTCCATACTGCAAAGTTATCTTTGTTTAGCTTTGGCACTTCCCTCTTATATATTTTGAGATCTTTGTACTGAAGTCCTTAAAACTCTATTCTAAGCAACCAACACTCTGATACCAATTGTTAGAATAATTGAGAGGGGGGTGAATCAGTTATCAGTTATCCAATGTCCCAATACAAAATCTATAATCCAAAAACAAATACTTAAAACTTCTGATACTCGGTAACTTAAAATACTATAATGTATGTGCTTTTACTGATTACCAGTCTATAACATGTAATGATTATTGATCAAATCTAATATGCAACATGAAAATATGACATTAACCAAATATCATAATCAACACATAACACAAGATATTTAATGCGAAAACCCTGTGAAGGGAAAAACCACCTGGGACCGGCAACCCAAAATATTCACTCTTCTGAAGTGAGGCTGATGAAAACCCAACCCTATTAAAGGTTACAAACACACCATTAGGTGTCACCTTGTTAGAGGATTTTAGACCAACCATTATCATCCAACCAGCATTCACTATGGCGTTGATAGGATAACAATGTTCATTCTATGAATGATACATAAAAGACTTTCTTAGTCCACTCGATTAAGAGATTTGACTATGTACAATGGTTAAAATGTAACAGTAGGTTATCTGCCTTAATGCACCTTTAATTGTAGATATATAGATCAATGTTAAGCTCATTCAATCCTCTAATCATTAAATCAATTCTGTCTCAATCAATATTCAGTAACTTACTATTTGTTGGGACTAGAAAATGCAACATGGGTTTTGGGTACCATGTTAAAATTTTACAGTTTGAAGCCCTTTAAATGATTTTCATGCACATGTACCCAGATATCATTCAGTATATAAATGCATTCTATGATGTTATTTTATCATCCTGAATCATTCGGTGAAGTCCGATTTTGAGCAAGTGTCAAATTGCACAATTCTGCCCAAGTGTCAAATAGAGTACAGTAGCCCAACTTGCCTTTGAATATATTGTGTCCATAAATGTTTCATGACCTTCCACTTTGAGGATGTTTAGTATGCATATCAAAGGACCTATGTTCCAATTTTCAAGTCATTTCGAATCCATTTAATTATGTTTTGAACCCCTCAAAGTTGGTAGTTTGTTGTTGTCATGCACTTGTGTAATTGATCAGAATTCTAGAAGGGCCTGTTTGACTAGTCATATCTTTGACCTAGTTGACCCTATTGAGAAAATTCCTTTTGCATCATATTCCAGGGGTCAAGTACTTCCTATGTTCCAATTTTCAAGTCATGACGAATCCATTTGCTTAGTTTGCAAATGCAATTCCAAATACAACTTCTATTGTTTTAAAAGTTGTGAAATGTGCAGATTAATCTGTACCCCTATTCATGATGTTATAACTTTTTATCTATGATAGATGAGCCTGAATGGATTATACCATTGTTTTCTACTATGAAAATACTACAAGTATGCCAAGTTAGAAGTCTCGATGAATCTTTTAGCATACATTCCCAGGGTCATTCTGTATGCATGAATCACTATTTTACTATGTTTCCCATTTTGCAATTCTTAGAGCCTATCTTTGCCTAATTGCCAAATGCACCCTGTTATTCATCATGAGCCCTAATTGTGGATTCATACTTCCTGTATGAAGGTGATTCAGTGTACAGGGTGCTAGGTCCCCAAAGTGTTGTTTGGTTCTTTTTAAAAGCCAGTTCCAAAGCCATTTTATGTGATTTTGGACAGCGCTGATAGTTTTTAGTTTTCAAGTGGTTGTGTTTGGTTATGAATATCTTTTGGCTCGATTCTTTATGGGTGATCTCCTTTGGCGTATGTGCTTACATATTAGAGGAAGAATTTGTGAGTCATCTCAGTAAAAGACCCAAGGACATATTGATAGAAAACAATGGGGATGATTTGTCCTATAATGATTGGAAGCTCATGGTGAATTTGAAAAAGGCTGTTAAATTTTGTTTAATCCATCACTAATGATGTATTCTAGGTTGGAACTTTGGATTTGAGCAAAATCTTCTGATAATAGAGGTTTGAATGTTTGCTGGCTGCAAGCATTCAGAGGAGACTGCATACTAAAGTAATGAATATGTATGAGCTACCTACAAAATAGGACATGTGATGTGTTGGAGGGCAAGCATAGGCAAGACTCTGTTATCAATACAAAATGTAGTCACAGTGCTCAAGGACCACCAGTGATAAAGACTGTCAAACCTACACAAGGATAAAATAGTGATGTTTTTATCAAGGCATAGCAATATTCAAAATTCAATGTGTTGAAACAGTGGTCACAAAGGCGCAATGCCAATAACATAAGGGAAAATGAATCAATACCTAAACAGTGAGGAACCATAGTATACATGAGGCCACTACCGCTATGGAAGAAATAAAAGAGATGTATTACTATTGACTATCAAGACAGTGTTGACTGTTGAGAACAAGACACTTATATCCAAGAGTGTTGTTAGAGGACACAGAGCATATAATGGTAGTTTTGCTGGCATAAAGATCATGACTACCAACAAAGAAGCACTATAGTAATCAGCATGTGAATGATGAGTTAGTAGCCCGCGCATAAAGGAGAAGACTCACTCAAAATAAAGTAAGACACCCTTCATAAAAACAAGTGAAGCCTATATAATACAAATTTCCAAAGATTAATTGTATTTGGAGTCATGCACATAAGAAAAATGGTCATTTCTAGGTCATTGCATGAGGAAACTAGAGGCTTCATGCAAGATAGAAGCCTGCGAAAAGAAAGGTGAGTACTCATGCCTACACAAGGCTCTACGCAAAAGACAAGAAATAAGAAGAACAACGCATATGAATGGAGGGTGTGTAAGAAAGGAATTCAAGCACCATTCCAAAATAATGAATGAATTGGGAGTGTTTGCCAGTCAGTGCATGAATGCACTTGAAGTGAGTAGGCCAAAATATGATCGTGCCTCACACAACACACAGGAAGAAGACCTTGCATAAGAAAATGGAGGCTAGCACAATATGGCACAGACCCACGCACTCACTAAGTAAAAATGAAATGCAGCAATGAACAAAGGGAACAGTCCATGCATAGGGGTGAAATGCCTTGTGCAAGGATATAAGGCTCATGGGTATGAAAAATGGGTCTCATGCCATGCAATGGTAATGCTCTTTGTCGTTACTTTTGCCAAGGATGTACAGTGTCAAACAGTAGTGTGCCACCATTCTGTAAGCTACCTATGTGGAGGGCATACGCACCATCAAGGGAGGTTCATGATCATCGGTATGACTTGTATACAAAAAAAAAGGTAAATGGACTGTGCATTGTGTTTTACGGTATATCCCACATGTAGCATAAATTAGTTTTTTGTGATATTTAAATACAATAGCACTCCAATGCAATGTAAATAAGAAGCCCAGAGCCTCTTGGTGGGCCCCTTGGCTGGAGGTGTAGAGTGCGGCGGTGGGCCCTTTATTTTGAACCAAAATTGAAAGAGGTATTTAAAACTTGCAAAAACATAATCCAACATTCATTTGGAAAGGGGCATTTTGAATGTTTAAATGAAATAACAAAAACATATGAAGTAATTATGAGAGCAGAGGCTTTTCCCATGTGACCACGTGAGGTGCCTTGATTTCCATGTCGACAGGCCCACACAAGTGAGTAAATTTTGTAGGGAGCAGATGGTGGTAACAAGGCCCTAGGTGGACATGTGGTGGACATGCGTAAAGTCGCTAAATTAGATTGGCAATTAGAGAAATATTCAGTGACTCAGAGGTGGAGGTCAACAAACCATGGTTGCCAGGTCATCAAATGCTAGAAGTTAACGCTGTGATATTCTGAGATACATAGATAGCCCAATTGCTAGGTCGTTGGATCTCAGACGGTTAGCTAGCATTCTGAGATTTAGAGGTAGCTTGTTTGCTAGTTCTCTAGATCATTTGTGATCATGAGATAACATTTGGAGATTTGGAGAATGGGCATAGTCGCCCATTCTCTAGATCTAACCCGAGGTCAAGGTAGAATTCAAAGAATTGGAGAATTGCTTGTTCTCTTGATCACTGTGTTTAACCATGGTCAAGAAATCTATTCAGAGACTTGGAGATTGCATGCATTCATCAGTTCTCCAAATGAGGTGGTCAAGCCTGAGGTTAGTCTGAGCACCCAATCGGATGATGACACTTGGTGCTTCTTGGTGGCTTTAGTGGCTAAAAGTGCAAAATAATTTAAAAATGGTTAAAATGTCAGATTTAAAAAAATTTAGAGAAATGATATAGTCTAGACATTTGAAAATATTCAAAAATTTAAAAGACCAAGCCTATTCATGGAAAAATGTCCTAGAAATTCAATTTTTATCAGAACATATAAGTGTTATATGTTTCCGAAAATGGGAAAAGACAAGGAATCTCATGGTGATGATTATTTTCAGTTTTAGTGAAGTGTGAAAGAGTAGTCTAGGTTTGAAATCTAAGGATCAGAATCAAGATCAGATCTGTTTGGAAATGATTGCACATAGTGGATTAGTTTTGAGAATTAGTTGCAGGGCAAAGTTTGGGAAAACCTGGAGATATTTTCATGCCAAAGATGGACAACTGTCAGTTAGTTTTCAACTGACTCTCATTTGCTACATCTTTGTTTTTCTCTCATTTTGTAAAGAATGGTGAAATTAATGTTGCAAGGCAGTTTTCTGATTCTAGGGTCATGTTTTTTGAGTTTCTTTTGTCATTCTGGATGTATTGAAACAGAAAAATCTTATAAAACATAGTGCAGTTCCTATTCTAGATTACTGTTGTCTTTTTATATTTTGTTGATGCTCTTGTATGTTTAAGTCTGTAAGGCATTCTGAATAAATTGGTTACAAGGTAACTATGCAATTACCTATGAGTTTGCTTCAAGGAAGGAGTCAATCTCATGAGTAATTTCAGAGGGATAAGCATTTGTATCAAGATTTGATACAGTAATTTGGGAATGAAAAGATTGTCTATAAGGCATTCTATTTGAGTTGCATGTAGAATGTAAGGCATTTTGTTTGTGTTCCTCTTAAGTGATTTTTGTTGATGTCCATTTGTATGACTCTGTTGCCCATTGGATATGGCACTAGTCTTTTTTTGTCTTGAAGTTTCATCATCAAACCATTAATTCAAATCATTTTATATTTCCTATTTGAAAGCATGAACGTTCAGAATCTATATTGAATAGTACAGACATTGTTGGTGATTCCTTGTAGAAGTGAATCTAATAGGTTAGCCTATCTGAGCCCCTAGGTTCAAAGAGAAGAAGGATGAAAATCCTTGTCTCCCTGGTTCTTTCTATTCTTACAATCATCGTTTATTTGGTTAAACTCTGTCTATAGCTAATTTTGGACATTTGTATAGTGTTTCATAAGTTGGTTAAGTAAAAGGTGAATAGTAGAACAATGTCCACTTTCATATATACTATGTAATCAAACATGTGTTTTAGGTACACCTGCCTAGGTCTGTGGAGCCTGAAGTGTAGAAGGAGTTTCTCCTTGTCAATTAGTCTTTTCTTTCTTGAGTCATGAGTTTAGGAATCATAGAGTTCAATTGAAGCATTTAAGGCTTGTAATAGGATTCAACAAGAAAAATCACTAACAGATTGACAACTCTACTAGGGACTTGAAATAAGTTTACCATTAAGAGTGTCCCAAAGTCTTGCAATATTCAGTTTGGGGAAGAGTCTCATAAATGTGATTATCTAAAAGTTTTTTTTAGATCTGAAAGTATATTACCTAGAGTTTGTTATTGTAAAAATTTTAAAATATATGTGACTTTGTTGTGAGGATTGTCCAGAATCTATTGGTGTTTCAAAGAATATCAGTGAAAAATTTGTGTCCAGTGAAAAGAGGTGGTGACTTTGTGCTAAGAATGAACCTGAGGTGTGGAGCCTTGTTTCAGATTTTAGTCAAATGTCAAGAGAACAATAACAATCAACAAAGGCTTCTAGGTATTCTCCAATCAGTATTTTATCTGTTCACATGGTCCTTATCAAATGGTTTTGTCATTAAAGAAAGGAAATATGTGTGTGGAATTAAATACTTCTGGTTTGAACTATGAGTTAAGTCATAAGTGTGAAGTATGCAGGAAAAGTTCAGTGATAAAAGAAGGTTAACTTCAAGTATAGATTTCTTGTCATTCGTCTTGAAGAAATTCAAGTGTGTGTGCAAAAGTTACAGCCAGCAATGGATGTTCACAGGATTTCTTTTGTCAAAGGATATGTGCCATTTTGTTATGATGGCATACCTGGTTTCCCTAATAAGATCCCTGATGAAATCAGAGGATACTTACCAAAGTTTGATAGGAAACAGTCTCAATCAGCAAAGAAGCATGTTCAAGACTTTGTTGATGTGATGTATGATTTTGATGTTTCCCATGAAGACCTATGGATGAGGTTGTTTGTGCAAACTCTGAAAGGTGATGCTAGAGATTAGTTTTCTTATCTACCAGTATGTTCTATTTCATCTTGGAGTGAGTTGCATTCAGCCTTCATGGAGCAATTTGGAGAAAGGGTAAGCATATCTGATTCTTATAGTAAGTTTTTGAAGATTCATATTGAGAGTGATGAACTTGTTCCTCAATTCAATATCAGGTTTGCAAAAGTTTTGAATGAAATCCTTGCAAGTTATAGACCTGATGATCAAGTGTGTGTGATTGCTTACTTTGATGCATTTGATAAGAAAATAAATTACTTATTGAGGGATAAAGAACCTAAATCATTATATCAAGCATTTATAACTGCAATCGATATTGAAAACAATTTGAAGTATAGATTGACTAGAGGTCATTTTTCCATGAATGTTTTCCGGTATAATGAATGTGAAAGAAAAGAAGAATGTAGTGTTGATGCCTCAGTTTCAAATCAGCATATCAACACTTCTATTGTAGTTTATAATCAAGTTGAAATTTCAGATTAGAATATATGTATAGATATGTTTGAGTCTTTTTCTATTGATTAAACATGTGTTCATAATGCTACAACAATAAGATATATTTTAGACTTTGATAGAGTTGAGCAATGTGCTGATATTTTGAATCATGAATTAGCTACAGAAGTGAGTTCTTGTAATGTTGATTATGAACATGATATTGCTAATGTTTCTAGATATTAAGTTGTTGCATCTATATCTCAGTCTTGTGAAAATGAAGAGGCTGAAAGTTATGTCTCTCATGAAGAATTTGAAGTTGTTGATCCAACATTTCAAGAAGAGCTGGTAACACAAGATGAAGAATGCGATTCACATGCATATCAGTCACAGTCAGAGGAACATACTGTTGAAAGTGGTCATTCAAGTGAGAATGATGAAGGAAGTGATGTTGAGATGTCTTCGTATGAGTTGGATGCAACATGTCAAGAAGAAAGTAATGATGGAAGTGAACACTCATTTGAAAGTGAAGGTATGAATTCTTTTTCTAAATCTGAAAATGAAAATGCATCTCAGTTTTTGCATTATACAAATCAGTTTGAATATGAAGATTTTGAGAGTGATTTGTCCTCAAAGTATGAAGATGAGGAAATGGTGATAGAATGTGATACTAATCAGGTTGAATATGAAGATTTGAATGAAAGGTTATCTAATGGTTCTACATTGGATAATGAAGTTGTAGCATATAGAAGAGAGTTTAGGGGTGAATTATGGTCTTTCCATAATGGTTATCCTAAACAAAGTAATGAAGAGGATGTAATTATGGACACTATATGCTTGGTAGGTGATGTTGAAAGTGAATCTTCATATAGTTCTGATTTTTCTTCATATGCTGAAAGTCTCCATGAAAATGAAATGGGTAGTGAGTTTAAAGTGTTTACTAATGCTTTATATGATGAGGATTTTGATGGTGATCAGTCTATTTTTTGTCATAATGTTCAAAGAGGAGTGTTACATGGAGTTATCGATCCGATGTTTGAAGAATTCATGGAGGTTTCAAATTTAGTTGAGCAGGATGTAAATGATGACATACTGTCATACTACTATGAGAAATTGGAATGTTTTTCTTCCATGTGTGATAGAGTTTTAAATGATAATGTTGAAGTTTGTGAGTTTGATGATGAAGTTCTTGGTAGAGTTGTATTTGAAGATCAGCTGACATGTTATAGTAAATTTAATAATGATTTATGCGATATGAATACTAATCAGCATTTTGATTACGAAGATGTATTGGAAGATTTCAGAGTGGTTTCAAAATTTGATGATGATGATATGTGTGAGTATAAATCTGACTATTCATTTGAACTCAGATCGGGTACACTTGAGGATATGCAAAGTCAAGGTATGAATGATGGCTTTTATCAAGTAGATTATGAGACTTTTGCATTTCCGATTGATAGCATGCATAAATCAATAGATGAAGATGGATTTCATTCTGATGATAGTATTCATGAGCATGCTTCATCTTATTTTCATAGTGAGAAAGATGAAGAAAGTGTTTCAAGTTTTTATATGCACTATGAAAATGAAGATAGTTATTTTGTTTTGCCTAAAGAGCTGATTGAAAATATTGATATGCTTGGTGAAACAAATGGGAATGAAATGTCAGCTTACCTCAAGAAGAAAGAAATGAAAATCAGGTATATGACAAAGGTAAGAAGTTTTGAGAACTTTCTGGTGACCCAGGGCCATTGTTTGTACATAGTATGATTAGTTTTCTTGCTTTCAATAAGGTTGTTCGAGAGAGGTTTTGTGGGGTGGTCTGCTTCTTCCAGAGATCTTGCCTTTGAATATCTTGCATCCATAAATGTTTCATGACCTACCACTTTGAGGATGTTTAGTATGCATATCAAAGAACCTATCTTCCATTTTTCAAGTCATTTCAAATCCGTTTGATTAGGTTTTGAACCCCTCAAAGTTGGTAGTTTGTTGTTGTCATGCACTTGTGTAATTGTTTAGAATTCTGGAAGGTCCTGTTTGACCAGTCATATCTTTGACCCAATTGACCCTATTGAGAAAATTCTTTTTGCATCATATTCTAGGGGTCAAATACTTCCTATTTTGCAATTTTCAAGTCATGACAAATCTGTTTGCTTAGTTTGCAAATGAGATTCCAAATACAATTTTTCTTGTTTTACAAGTTGTGAAATGTGCAGATTGATCTATACCCCTGTTCATGATGTTATAAATTTTTATCTGATATTGATGAGCCTGATAGATTGTACAACTATGTTATACTCTAAAAATACTACAAGTATGCCAAGTTAGAAGTCTTCACAAATCTTTTAGCATACTTTCTCGGGGTCATTCTGTATGCACGAATCATTATTTAACTATGTTTCCCATTTTGCAATTCTGAGAGCCTATCTTTGTCTACTTGCCAAATGCACCCTATTATTCATCATGAGCCCTTCTTGTGGATTCATGCTCCCTATATGAAGGTGATTCAATGTCCAAGGTGTCGGGTCCTGAAAGTTTGTTTGGTTAGTTTTAAAAGCCAGTTCCAGAGCCATTTTATGTGATTTTGGATGGTGCTGGTAGTTTTTAGTTTTCAAGTGGCCATGTTTGCTTATGACTATCTTTTGGCTCAATTCTTTCTAGGTGATCTCCTTTTGTGTATGTGCTTACATAATCGAGGAAGAATTTTTGAGTCATCTCACTAAAACACCCAAGTACATATTGATAGAAAGCTATGGGGATGATTTGTCCTATGATGATTGGAAGCTCATGCTGAATTTGAAAAAGGCTGTTAAATTTTCTTTAATCAATCACTAATGGTGCATTCTAGGATGGAACTTTGGATTTGAGAAAAATCTTCTGATAATAGAGGTTCAAATGCTTGTTGGCTGCAAGCATTCAAAGGAGACTGCATACTAAAGTAATGATTATGTATGAGCTGCTTGCAAAATAGAACATGTGATGTGTTGGAGGGTAGGGATAGGAAAGACTCATTTATCAATATAAAATGTAGTCACAGTGCTCAAGGACCAGTAGTGATAAAGACTGGCAAACCTACACAAGGATAAAATAGTGATGTTTTTATCAAGGCATAGCGATATTCAAAATTCAATGTTTTGGAATAGTGGTCACCAAGGAGCAATGACAGTAACATAAGGGAAAATGAATCAATACCTAAATAGTGAGGAACCATAGTGTACATGAGGCCACTACCGCTATGGAAGAAACAAAAGAGATGTATTACTATTGACTATCAAGACAGTGTTGACTGTTGAGAATAAGACACTTATATCCAAGAGCACTATTAGAGGACACAAAGCATATACTGGTAGTTTTTTTGGCATAAAGATCAGACTGCCAACAAAGAAGCATTGTAGTAATCAGGACATGAATGATGAGTTAGCAGCCCACGCATAAAGGAGAACACTCACTCAAAATAAAGGAAGATGCCCTTCATAGAAACAAGTGAAGCCTGTATAATACAAATGTCCAAAGATTAACTATATTTGGAATCACGCACATAAGAAAAATGGTCATTCCTGGGTCATTGCATGAGGAAACTAGAGGATTCATGCAAGACAGAAGCCTGCAAAAAGAAAGGTGAGTACTGATGCCTACACAAGGCTCTACGCAAAAGACAAGAAATAAGAGGAACAACACATATGAATGGAGGGTGTTTAAGAAAGGAATTCAAGCACCATTCCAAAATAATGAATCAAATGGGAGTGTTTTCCAGTCAGTGCGTGAATGCACTTGAAGTGAGTAGGCCAAAATATGATGGTGCCTCACGCAACACATAGGAAGAAGACCTTGCATAAGAAAATGGAGGCCAATGCAATATGGTAGGGACCCATGGACTCACTAAGTACAAATGAAATGCAACAATCAACAAAGGGAACAGTCCACGCATAGGGGTGAAATGCCTTGCACAAGGATATAAGGCTCATGTCTATGAAGAATGGGTCTCAGGCGATGCAATGGTGGTGCTCTTTTTTGTTACTTTTTCTGAGAATGTATAGTGTTGAATAGTAGTGTGCCACAATTCTATAAGCTGCCTATGTGGAGGGCTTAGGCACCATCAAGGGAGGTTCATGATCAATGGTATGACCTGCATACAAAATAGAAAGGTAAATGGACTGTGCATTGTGTTTTACGATATATCCCACATGTAGCGTAAATTAGTTTTTTGTGATATTTAAATACAATAGCACTCCAATGCAATGTAAATAAGAAGACCAGAGGCTCTTGGAGGTCCCCTTGGCTGGAGGTGTATAGTGTGGTGGTGGGCCCTTTATTTTGAACCAAAATTGAAAGAGGTATTTAAAACTTGCAAAAACATAATCCCACATTCATCCAAAAATGGGCATTTCAAATGTTTAAATGCAATAACACAAACATATGAATTAAATCTTAGAGCAGAGGCTCTACCCGCATGATTATGTGGGGTGCCTCAATTTTTGTGCCAATGGGCCTGCGCAAGTATGAAATTTTGTATGTAGCAGATGGTAGTAACAAGGCCCCAGGTGGACATGTGGTAGACACATGTGAAGTTGCTAGATTAGACTAGTGGTTACAGAAATATTCAGTGACTCAGAGGTGGAGGTCAACAAACCACGATCACCAAGTCGCTGAACACTAGTAGTTAAGGCCATGACATTCTAAGATACAGAGATAGCCTAGTCGCTAGGTCATTGGATCTCAAGCAGTCAGAGGCTAGCATTCTGAGATTAGGAGGTAGCTTGTTCTCCAGTTCTCTAGATCGGTCACGGTCATGAGATAACATCTAGAGATTTCGAGCATAGGCTTAGTCACCCATTCTCCAAATCTAATCTAAGGTAAAGGTAGAATTCAGAGAATTGGAGAATTGCTTGTTCGCTTGATTGTTGAGTTTAACCATGGTCAACGAATATGTTCTGAGACTTGGAGATTGCATGCATTCACTAGTACTCCAAATGAGGTGGTCAAGCCTGAGGTTAGTCTGAGCACCCAATCAGATGATGACACTTGGCACTTCCTAGTGGCTTTTGTGGCTAAAAGTGCAAAAGAATTTAAAAATGGTTAAAATGTTAGATTTAAAAAAAATTAGAGAAATGATATAGTCCAGACATTTGAAAATATTCAAAAATTTAAAAGACCAAGCCTGTTCACGAAAAAATGTCCTAGAAATTCAATTTTTATCAGAACATATTAGTGTTATATGTTTCTGAAAATGGGAAAAGACAAGGAATCTCATGCTAATGATTATTTTCAGTTTTAGTGAAGTGTGAAAGACCAGTCTGGGTTTGAAATCTAAGGATCAGATCAGTTTGGAAATGATTGCACATAGTGGATCATTTTTGAGAATCAGTTGCATGGAAAAGTGTGCGAAAACTTGGAGATATTTTCATACCAAAGATGGACAGCTATTAGTTAGTTTTCAACTAATTCTCATTTTCTATATCTTTTTTTTCTCTCATTTTGTAAAGGATGGTGAAATTAATGCTGCACGGTAGCTTTCTGATTCTAGGGTCATGTTTCTGAATTTCTTTTGTCATTTTGGATGTATTGAAGAAGAAAAATCTTAATAAAACACAGTGCAATTCATGTTCCAGATTACTGTTGTCTCTTTATATTTTGTTGATGCTCTTGTATGTTTAAGTCTATAAGGCATTCTAAATATATTGGTTACAAGGTAACTATGCAATTACACATGAGTTTCCTTCAAGGAATGAGTCAATCTCATGAGTAATTTCAGAGGGATAAGCATTTGTATGAGGATTTTATACAATAATTTGGGAATGAAAAGATAGTCTGTGAGGCATTCTATCTGAGTTGCATCTAGATTGTAAGGCATTCTGTTTGTCTTCCTATTAAGTGATTTCTGTTGATGTCCATTTGTATGACTTTGTTGCCCATTGGATATGGCACTAGTCTTTATTTTTCCTCCAGTTTTATCATCAAACCATTAATTCAATTCATTTTATATTTCCTGTTTGAAAGCATGAATGTTTAGAATATGTATTAAATAGTACAGACATTGTTGGTGATTCCTTGTAGAAGTGAATCTGATAGGTTAGCCTGCCTAAGCCCCTAGGTTCAAAGAGGAGAAGGATGAAAATCCTTGTCTCACTAGTTCTTTCTATTCTTACAATCATGGTTTATCTGGTTAAACTCTATCTACAGTTGATTTTGGTCATCTGCAGAGTGTTTCATAAGTTAGTTAAGTAAAAGGTGAATAGTAGAACAATGTCAACTTTCATATATACTATGTAATCACTCATGTGTTCTAGGTACACCCGCCTAGGTCTGTGGATCCCGAAGTGTAGAAGGATTTTCTCCTTGTCAATTAGTCTTTTCTTGCTTGAGTCATGAGTTTAGGAATCATGGAGTTTCATTGAAGCATTTAAGGCTTGTAATAGGATTCAACAAAAAAATAACTAACACTGTCACTTGGTAATAGCTTCATGTCACTCAGTAAAAACTCTACAATTCGGTTCTCACTAACCAGTTTGATCAGGGATGCATGAAAACTTGTTCACCCGATAATTATGTAGTCTCCTTCTTCTGGCATTACCATTTCACTATGAAACTCTAGTCTCTTATATAGACAAGTAAACCATTTTCTTTTCTTCCATTAGATTTTGCCACTTAATCACCTTCATTGATTTTTCCTCTTAAACATCCTTGGTTGTTGTGTTAGTAACATGTTTGATTCTCATCCTTTAGATCTTTCCTCAAAAAATTTAGTCGTTGATCCTTGTAACAAACTTTATCCATTACCTCGAAATCATACACTTTCCAACTCATCAATCTTATTGGAAAAACTAATCATTTAATTCCTTTGCTCTGTTCGGTTAACAAAGAGATGCATCAGTGAACACAAGCTTGGTTAACACTATGCTCAATATACACTACACTTTGTCCGTGTACACTGAAATGCTTCATCAACTGACAACACTGTTTTGTGTCTTTCAACTCTTTTCTTCACCATAGATGAATGAAACATAATAAAGTCAATATCATAAGGTCATAGACTTATCAACAAGCTACCCAATGTATTTTTTATCCTCATCTATCATATCCATCTTCCTCATGTAGATATTTTTGTTCATCATCTCTTTCACTCCTTTTCTACAAATGTTTCGGTATAATAACTTACAAGATAAGTGTTATCAAACTAGTTGACATCAATGACAACATAATAATGATTTAATCATATTACATATCTAATCAATCAGCTCGGTGATCTTAAATCACAAATTCTTCAATCGGGTTCTAAATCAGTTGTAGTTCATCAATATTTTCAATTTAAATCAATTTCCTTGATCAAATCGTAAATAATTCAATTATTTTAATATTTTCTAAGGTTTGATCATTTTATCCTAAGCCTCATTTAATTAAAAGAAAACTTCCCTTTTAATTAAATACAATTATATTATTAAAATAAAATTCCTCTTTTAATAAAATCCCCACTTAAATATCTTTGTGTTGAAAAAGGAAATAAAATAAATAAAAATCATTTTTTCTCTCCACTTTGAATGCCCATACTTTTAAGTGGTGGGCCTTTTTCATCATTTTGCCTCTTAAAGAATCTTGAGCACATGGATCAACCAAGATTTAATCCCCACCATTGCTCATTTATTTTTGCCTCTTAATCTTGACTGTTCGCTTTCTTTTATAAGGAGCCCTCTCCTTCTCATTTAGAATATAGAAGATTTTTGTATTGTTATGCTGCAAGTTTGGAGAATGATTTTGGAGAAGATTCTTGAGCACTTGAGCTTGGATATTGCAACTTCTCTTTTCTTGTCTTCTTCTCTCATGCCCCATGGCAATCCATTTAGATTGATCTTTCACTTGCATATTAGATTAGATTCATATTTCCTTTCATAGAATAATCTTGCATAAGCATTTCCTTTCATAGATTAGTTTTCTTTCATGCATTGTTATCATATAGAATAGCTTTCATTTTTATTTTCATGGAGACTAGCATTCTTTCTTTTCCTCTTAAAATCTCTCATTTTATGGTGTACTTGCATAGGCACAAACTAGGTCTAATCTGAGGTCTTCCATCATAAACCTTTGCACTCCATAAATAGAGAGCTATGAGCCGCCATTTGAGACCTCATTCTTGAGTAATCTTGGATTTAATGACTCATAGAAGTGCGTCAACATTTTAGCACACATTTTTGGTATCCACCATGGGGTAGAAAATTGCATTTCTTGCCTCATATTATTTTAATTTATTTTTTTGACAATTTTTGTGCATTGTCTGTACTTCCTTACATCACTATTATAGAGTCTCGTGTGAAGTTTCTCACTGTATCGCGTGAGGATTTTCTAGCATTAGCATTTCTGCATGCGACAAAGGCATTTTCTCATGTGAGCATGTGTACTTTCTCATGCGGCTCAATGTACTTTGTCGCGCAGACTCTATGCATTTTCTCACATGGGTTTGGTACTTTCTCGTGCAGCATTGTGTGCTGCCTTGCATGGACTTTTGATAGTAGAGACCTAAATTTTTAGATTTGCTAGTTTTGCTTGCTATTTTCTAACATTTAATGCTTTCTATCATTATTTCCCTGATTTTGATTACTAAGGTAGCATAGCATTGGATTGGAGATCTTTGGACCTAAGGTGAGTTACTACAATCTCTACAAAATTTGGATGTTTGGGCATAAAATGAATCTATCACATGTCTAGCTTGATTTTTTATTACTTTCATAGATCACACTTCAATTTTGGGCTCTAAAAAGAACATAGATTCAGTTTCTTGCATATGTGTTTCACATAGTAATTAGGTCCTATGAACACTATTTGTGGCACTCTTGAGAGAATGAGTTTCTTGTGAATCTCTTCTTGATGATAGAACCCCTTGTAGGTAGGGAGGATATTGTTATTATCTCATGGTCTTACTTGGTTTAGTCCTCAACATTGATTGATATGTTCTCTCTTGGTCCCACTTAGTGAGCTCGGTAGACATTTTTGTTGACATCATGAACCTTTGTGAGATGATTTCAATCTTAGTGTGTCAATGAACTTGCTTGCTATGTTTGGGTGAAGTGAAGAGGCTAGAGGATTATGCTCTACTCCCTTTTTGGGTAGTACTAGAAACTTAGATCATTGAATCTAAACCAAGTCCCCATGTGGTCCTTTTTGTGAATCACCTTGTTAGAGAGGGTTAACCGTAGTGGACACTCCCTTTATTGGGTAAACCACATGGATGAAACCTCAAGTGGTAATAGTCATTTTTGTCATGGTAGCAACAATCGCTATATAAATGTCCTTGTGGAAGAAATCTCCACAGTTGTAGTTTCTTGTTGGGCTGTCAGATCTCCTCAGCATTTTCGATTGATTAAATTCTTAGAATGTGTCAAAACCTCGGTGCACCTAGATTGGAGTTCGCCCTCTTGAGATTACAAAAGTTGTAGATTTGAATCATTACTAAGAACCATAGTGCAACCAAAATTTTCTTTTTTAGGACTATGTGCATGGTTGAAAAACATTTTGAGAACATACACAAGTAGAATCTTTAAGGAGTAGCATACTAAGTTACTATTCTTGTTCATATGCAAGGTTGCTTTGTCCCTTGCTCATTGTTTGAAGACATTTGTTTTCTTGAACCCCTTGATTTCTGTCTTATGTGCTTGATCAATGATAAAAATTAGTTGATGTGTTTACTTGATCTTTTAAAATGAACAAAAATTAAGTTCCTGAGTTTACAAACTTATTGTTAAGTAGTCCGATCCTATTTTTTTTCCTAGCTCTATGCACATTCTCACACGAGTCTGGTATTTTCTCACGTGAGATTTCATTTTCTTGCACAATCCCTGGTGTTTCCTCATGCAGGACCACATTCCCCTGTGCGAACCTGTCCTATAGTCTATCAAGATAGTGAGCTAATTCTTGTCATTTCCAGTCTTCCTTGGTCGATCTAGGTCATATCTTAGGTGTTGTGACATGTTGTTCAACATCCAAATAAACTTAAATGGTATCAAGTTGCACAAAATGAATCTTGGTCTTCTTTCTTCCACATCTCCCATGTCTTCCTAGTCTCCCATTTCCATCCTTTATTTTCTTCCTTCATGCTTCTTCCTCTTCTTCCTAAACTCTTCACATCTTCTTGATTCTTTTCCTCTTATTATCTAGTCTACCTTCTTCTATTCATCTCTTATGTCACTTCCATGCTTAATTCCTCCTCTTCCAGAAACATGAATTTCAACTATCTTGTTATGGAACCTCTCTTGAAAATAGATGATCTCAAACTCATTGCTCAATTCAAAGAGTATTATTCCTCCAAAAATCTCATGGGTGATAAATTTATGACAAAAATAAAAGAAAAATTGATTAAAACAGATGCATTTTCTAGGATCATACACATGATCCTATCATGACTTCCTTCTTCCAAACATTTTTCATCTTCTAAGTCTTCTCATCCTTCCTCTTCTTCCAAGTCTTACCATGACTCTTCTAGACATTATTAGCATTCCTCATTATCCAAGTCTTCTTCCTCCACTAGGTCTCCACTTTCCTCTATTTCATGATCTCATTCCTCTCCTACTTCTCCCAAGAGTCTTACTTCTCTTCTTAAGACATACCATAATCAACAATATGACAATCCTTGTGATACCTCTTCTACGAAGAGTGACACGCCCATCTTTGATAACTATGATGATGAACAATGTAGTGATACCTATGACACCTCTATTCCTAAGAATCATCCTAGTTTTGTGCTCATGCTTACTAGGAATAGGTCGTCACATTGGATAGATCGTGATGGTGATCCATATGATTCTAATTTTGAAAGAGACTTTGATGATTTCTGTGAACAATACCTAGATGATACATCTACTTCACTTGAGGAAGAGAAAACTTTCCCCACTGATTATAAACATAAATATTATAAGAATCTCTCCTCTAAGAACTCTCATGCTGAAAATAAAGATTACACTCTCAAGAAAGATTATGTTAATGATGTACCTTTGTCTTGTGATGGTTCCATTCCATCCCCTACTTCCTCCAATACCCATACATTTCCTAAAGCTTCCAAGTCTTTCAAATCTTTCACAAATCCTTCATCCAACAAAGGTCCTAATACTTTTCATGCGGTTCCCTATAGTTATCATCAAGGGCTACCTCTTAAATAAACTCAAGCTAACCTTCACTTGGCTGCAAATACTTTCAATAATGCTAAACCTAAAGAGCCTAAGCTTTTATACGCTATAATGCCTACTTCAGCTAGTCCTTCACTATCTTTTCCAAAGTTTTCCATACAATTCCAACATGCTTCCTTGTCCTTAGAAGTGGCTCCATGTCAAGAGGACTCTAAAAATAATAAAGAAAAGAACATAAAGAAAGATCAAGATCAAGAACCCTCCATGTCATCCAATCCTTTTCATGATGTCTCTTATCCATTTCATGGTTCTTTTGATCTTGCACGCCCTTTCTCATACATTCCACCATGTCTTAAGTCTTCTTCTAAGCAATATCAAGCTACTAGTTACACCATTGAGCTTATTGACAATCAAAATAACCTTACTGCACTTGCGCTTTCCAAAGATGATACTTCCATTAAGGTTATTAAAAATAGTGTTGTTACTTCCAATGTTAAGCCTATTGAAAATCAAGATAAAAATTATATGCTTATGCTATCAAAAGCCCCTTGTCAAGATCAAAGCCTTCCATCTTCTTGTTCTACCACTCCATGTTCATTTCCACTTTCTACTCTTCCTAAGTCTTTTCAAGCTCCGAACAATCCTATCAAAGAATTTGCTCCTATTCAAGATGTTCATGATCCTATTGCAAATCCAAATGCTCACTCTAAAGATGTTGATGTCCTTGGTTGTCATATAGATGTTGATGAACTTATTAATTATCCTTGTATATCTTCCACATCCATCCTTGGGCCTCCTCCACCAATACTAAGGGCTTCACGTCTTCCTTCCATCTTGGGCCCTTATGTACCTTCACTTTCCCCTCCTAACTCTCCTAATTTGTCATCCATATTGGGTCCTTACATCCCTCAATCTCCTATCTTTCCTCAATATCAACATAGATGCATACCCTTGAATCATTTTCATCCACACACCCATCTAAACCAGTCATATCCTCCTTCTTCCACAAGTCTCGAGTCTTTTGGAAGTAACTTGAATGTTCATTACAAGAAAAAGATGCAATACAAGAATTCATCAAAAAAATAAGATCACCATGTCTCCTCTAATCGACATGGAGGAATAAAGTCAAAAGAGATATCTAAGAAGAAAACTACAAGACAAGTATGGGTTCCAAGATCCATCATTGAAGATATTCTCTCTAAATCATCAAAAATAAATGAAAATCCTACAACTATATGGATTCCAAAGTCTCTCTTGAAAGAGTCTAATGTTGAGCAACAAGTGAAGTTGACATTCAAGCTTCCAAAGGCTTCCACTTTATCTTCTTCCAAAAACATTCTTCCATTCCATGCACCTAAACCGCAACCTCTATTATCCATTCACCATATTCCTTCACGTATTCTTTCATTCACATTTTTCCCATCCTATCCCCACTCTTCAAGGTGTGTGTTGATGTTGATCTTGCCTTCCTTTCCATCTACCCTTTCACAATCCTTCCATTTATTATCCTTCTACCTTCTATCCATTTTCCTCATTTTCCTATTCCTTCTATCTTCGAACCCTACTCGCTTTACATAAAAGCTTATCCTCCATTTTTCTTTTCCATCTTCCTTTTCCTATCAGCATCTTTGAGCATATCATTTTGAATCCTTGGCATATCATGGTTTATCCTTTCAAGGAGCATTATCTAAAAAGCTTGTCTTCTTCCAATATATATATATATATATATATATATATATATATATATATATATATATATATATATATATATATATATATATATATATATATATATATAATAGAAAAATTAAAAAAGAAAATTAAAAAAAAAATGAAAAATTTGAAAAATGTACATTGCTGGAAACCTGAAAATAGACACCTTGGTAGCAAAATTAAAGAGAAATAAATTCGTCCTATGGTGAAAACCACTCCCTTGTGGCACCTTGGATAAGTATCATGATAAAACCTTCCAATCAGGCATCATGTGTAGTTCTTCTACATATTTTATCCATTCTGTCTTCTCTCTTTGATCTTCACAATGTTGACCTATATACGAACATTTGGCTATCTTGTGAGCTATCTTATGATGATCTTGCTTTCATTACATTCATGTTTAGCCTTCATATTTTTTTTCCTCCATTCATTCTAACCTTTCACTATCATTTTCCCCTTTGGTCTTGATCTAATAAAAAAGAGTAAAACACGATGCTATGAAGCCTCTTGACATGTCTACTCCTTTGGACTCCATCCTTTCCTTCTTTTGCATTACACTTTTGTGAATTATCCTATGCTGGCCTTTCATTGCTTGTCTAAATGTGCTTTACATGACAATTTTTCCCTAGCTTGGGTACTTGTGAGGAGTCTTCCCTTAAGGATTTCTTCCTTTCATTCTCCTTCATTCTCTTGTCTTCCACCTCTTCCATCAGCTTGCTAATCCCTCTTGTCCTCCACCTTGCTAGATATTGGGACTACATGATGTGATCTTTCTTGGGAGTTTGATGCCCATTTTGTTTGGGGGTGTCCTTTGTACATATTTATTGATCTTGAAAAAATCCAAAAAAATGGTATATTGTCAAAAAATCTAAAAAAATTAGAAAATGTCTTAAAAATGATCATCTTAGTGAAAACCTAGCAATAGGTGCTTTGATGTATCTCAAAAAAATTATATATTCCAAAAATACCAAAAAAATTTCAAAAATTCAAAAATTCAAAAAAAAAAGAAAAAGTGTCTTGGTGAAAACTTGGAAATAGCCACCTTGATAGCAAAAATACAAAAAAAATTATAAAAAGTATTGAAAAAAAATAAAAAATTGGCAATAAAATCCAAGTGGTGAAAACCTAGAAACAGGTGCTACTTGAGGCCTTTGCACCCCTATTTCTTAGCATGCATCCTCGACACTTAACCTTTCTCCATCATGTCTTGTCCTTGTTGCCTTGGTTTGGAATTGGTCTTTGTCTTTATCTAGGGGGCATAACTATGTTAGCTTTGGTCTCTTGGATGTGTTAGTCTTTAGGACACCTTGTAAATGATGTTTTTCAACACCACCTCGCAAACTATGTTTTTCAACACAACCCCTGACATCGAGTGTTGTGTTTTTCAACACTTCTTGGTTTGGTCTTACCTAGTTTTTTCATGTGATCTTACCTGCTTGCAAGCATTCAATCCTTATCCTCAGAACTCAGTATCAGTTAACACACTTAAATTTTAAACGCAAAACTTAATGCTTAAGCTATGTCATGATCTTTTCTTTGTGTGTTGATTGTTATTGATTTTTGTTGAGTGTCCTTGTCTAATAAGTCTCTCTGGGATGCATAGCTAGAGGACTTGGGGCTCAGGGCATGTTTTTATTTTCTTTCTACTTGTGGGTGTGGTCTTGAAGCTCTAGAGTGTCTCTTATTGTTCCCTTGAAACACTTAGGAGATTTGAGGCATCATCCTTGACTATTTTTGCACAATCATTCTTATGGTCATCCTAGCATCTATGCCTTGATGCGAGCGTGGTTTTGCTACATTAAATTGGGTAAGCTAACATCGAAGTTATCTTGATCTTTATGTCTTTGATGCTTATGTTAGAATCTTTTCACATTCCAATCTGATATAAATCACATTCATATTTTCATAGTTGTGCTTGTGACTAGTGATGATTGTGTGATTTTCTAATGTCTGTTAATAATGGCCCAATGATGAAAATAAGTTCCTTAACATCCTCTAATGAATGATGAACACAAAATCCTATGTTATAGTTTCTCTATTGCAAGTACACCTTCACATTTTTATGTAGCTTGCATTGTTAGACTTCATGTTAATTTGCATTTTTAGGCTGCATTATGTGTTTGAGAGGGTTTCCTTCATCTTTCTTTTGGACTTTTAATCAACTGTGGTCACGTTTTGATCTTCATTTCCTTATCTTCTTTCGTGACCTCAATCGAAATTTCCTATCTTAAATAGTTGATTGATTTTGAGGCATCCTCTCTTTCTTGAGGCAAATTTTTTTTCTTCTCTCCATTTCTTTCCACCTCTTCCAAACTTCTATCTTCCATTCACTTTCACCCCACTTCTTTTCTTCTAATTCAACCTTGGGGCATAATCCTTCATGCTTGATGATCTACCTTAGTTCTCTGATCCTTATATATTTTACCTTACATCAAGAACCTTATTTTTAGTTTGATTTGATCAAATTTATCAATTTACTATTTCTCTTCTATCTCATTTCAATTTTGATCATGAGGGGGAAGTACCTATCAAACTTCAATCCCTCATTCAGCTTTATCAATCTTATCAATTGCTTCACTTGGGGAAACCTTGCTTGAGACTTGAAAATTACCTATTTACAGGGGTTTTTAGCCTTGTCTTTTTCACTCATCATATATTTGTCCTGATGTGTTCCCATTTGTCGATCACACGTCTGGGTTGTTTTTTGATCCCAAATCGATCTCACATTTCAACTTCATTCTTTAACTACATGTGTTCTCATGAAGATCACACATTAGTCAAAGAGGGGCAAATGTATGCACCCTAAAATGGTTGCCTAGACTTTAGGCCCCCATTCTTCAATTTATCAATTTCCTGAATCAATGCTTTGCAATATTTTCAATTTAAATCAATTTCCTAGATCAAATTGTAAATAATTCAATTATTTTAATATTTTCTAAGGTTTGATCATTTTATCCTAAGCCTCATTTAATTAAAAGAAAACTTCCATTTTAATTAAATAAAATTATCTTATTAAAATAATATTCCTCTTTTAATAAAATCCCCACTTAAATATCTCTTTGTGTTGAAAAAAGAAATAAAATAAATAAAAATCCTTTTTTCTCTCCACTTTGAATGCACATACTTTTAAGTGGTGGGCCTTTTTCATCCTTTTGCCTCTTAAAGAATCTTGAGCACATGGATCAACCAAGATTTAATCCCCACCATTGCTCATTTATTTTTGCCTCTTAATCTTGACCATTCACTTTCCTTTATAAGGAGTCCTCTCCTTCTCATTTAGAATATAGAAGATTTTTGTATTGTTATGCTTCAGGTTTGGAGAGCAATTTTGGAGAAGATTCTTGAGCACTTAAGCTTGGATATTGTACCTTCTCTTTTCTTGTCTTCTTCTCTCATGCCCCATGGCAATCCATTTAGATTGACCTTGCACTTGCATATTATATTAGATTCATATTTCCTTTCATAGAATAATCTTGCATAAGCATTTCCTTTCATATATTAGTTTTCTTTCATGCATTGTTATCATATAGAATAGCTTTCATTTTCATTTTCATTCATACTTGATGATCATGGAGACTAGCATTGTTGCTTTTCCTCTTTGAATCTCTCATTTTATGGTGTACTTGCATGGACATAAACTAGGTCTAATCATAGGGCCTCCATCATAAACCCTTGCACTCTATGAATAGAGAGCTATGAGTCACCATTTGAGACCTCATTCTTGAGTAATATTGGATTTAATGACTCATAGAAGTGTGTCAATGTTTTAGCACACACCTGGATGGCATTAAGAGGCTCACCAAGTGCTTTTTTCTATTTCATTTTTCTAACCCTTCCCATGTGGATACCATATTTTCCAAAGGACCCTAGAATCTTAGGGCCTCCCTTTTAGTTTTTCATCCCTAGTCTCGAGACTTTTCCATCTCCGATGACAAGAAACTGAAAGTTCCTATGTGGGTTGAGTTTCCTGGTCTCCCCCTACCCTATTGGCCATTAATACATGCCATAGCGCAAATGCTAGGTAGGGTTATATGTAGCGAGCATGACCATTTTATCCATCCTTAGCCTCAAATGAGGCTCTGTGTTGAGGTCAACCTTTCTAGGGACCTTAAGGAATCTATTGCGATTTAGGTTGGTGAGACCACTTTCACTCAGAAGGTTCTATATCTCAACCTTCCCAACACATGTTATCATTGTCAATCTAAAGAGCACAAGATTAAGGACTTCCTTTTAGTAGTGCCTCGTACCAAGTCTCCTCCCAAGGATTATGGTTCTCGACCAACTAACACTAGAAAAAAGAGGAAATCAAGAAAGATGATTGGGTTATAATCAGTCATCAAATCAAGCAAGCCAACCCTGTTGCTTTGGCTTCCACATCTCAATCACCACCTCCAGCTATTGAGGTTCATACTAAAAAGGTTTCTCTAATTTCAAACCTTGTTTTGCAAGAGAAGGATATTTTTGACTCCAATATTAATGCTCCTTTAGCCTGTGTGCCTCAGGCAGCCATTGTGATTGCATCTCCTTCTCCTTTTTTCCATTCTCAGAGACCTCGTGGGTGTGCTGAGAATGGGTTTGAGGGAATTCAATAAAAATAGAGGAATATTTCCATGGAGTCTTCTAGGAATGATTTTTCCCCAGCTTATTTTTCAAATAGTTTTTCTTCCCTTGGGGAAGGTGATGCTATGGAAGACACTATTTTTCCATGCAGTACATCTCATGGAATGTTAGAGGTCTGACAGACCTACCCAAAAAAATTTCTTTCAGGGATGTGCATTGTCGTATTAATCATCTATATGTTTTATACCTCCAGGAAGTTAAAATTTATGGTTTTTTGCTTGATGCTACATGCAAGGTTATTTGGCCTAAGAGCCTTTCTCTCTATTCTCAGCATGAGGCTGGTCGAGGTGGATTTTTTACTCTCCTTTCTCCTATTTGGAATTATTTTTTGGTTAGTCATAGCTTAGATCCCATGCAGAGAATTGTTTGGGCCACTTTCATTGTTGAGAATTATTCTTTTTGCTTGGTTTTCTTGATACTCATGGATCTTCTCCGGTGAGTGGGTAAGCTCTTGCGGACTACATTGATGTTGTCCCTCAATGCATTTCCCCCTCTTAGCATGTTCTCTATGATCAACTTCTTTCCTTGCAAGATCTTTGAGAATCTATGTTTTCTATGGCTGATGATAAAGCCCTGGGATGTGATGGCTTCCCTTGTTAGTTTTATAAATCCCTCTAGGATGCCATTGGTCTTGATCTTCACCAAGTCTACCTTGAAGCTTTTCATTCCCAAACTCTTGGGGGCATCATTAACCAGGGAAATATGAAGTTCATTCCCAAAGCTAGGGACCCAGAGGATATATAGCTACAATTGACGGCCTATTACCTTGCTTAATGTCTCATACAAGACCATTACCAAGGCTCTGGCTCTCAAACTCTATCACATTCTACCTCAGATTGTTAGGCTAGAGAAAATTAGCTTTATCAAATCAAGATTTATTCTTGACAATATCATTGTAGTTTGGGAAGGTATGGAATGGGCTTGTAAATCTCATCAGAAAGACCTCTTTCTTAAAATTGATTTTTCTAAAGCTTATGATCACATTGAATGGCCTTTTATTTTAGATATGCCTCATGCTATTGGCTTTGGTCCTAGATTTCTTCAATCTATGCAGATGATTTTTAGTGATGCCTCTACCTGCATCACCATCAATAGCCGACAATCTTCTACTTTTGGTCTCTTTTAGTCGATTCAGCAAGAATGTCCTCTAGCTCGTGCCTTATATGTTCTAGTGGCCAAAGGATTTGGCTACTTGATTTCTCACTCGATTTCTATGGGTCGTGTTTGGGGAATCACTTTACCAAACTCTTCTCAGCAATTGGTCAATGGTCATTTTGTCAATGATTCCTTTCTCACTCTTGAAGAGGATGAAGATAATATCAAGGCAGCCTTGCAGTATTTAGACACCTTTTGTATTGCCTTTGGTTCCAGCATCCAATGGCATAAAACCTTATGTTACAGATAGTCGACCATTCTTGATCTACCTTGGTTTTCTTAGTTTATATGGTCTAGGATTTAACATGGGGAAATATTCTACTTCTTGGGCATCCCCTTTTCTTTTCAAGATACTCTTGGAAAATTATGGAATGTAGTTCTAGCCAAAATTGAAAACAATATTACCTATTGGATCACCAAGCCACTCTATCTCGCATGAAAATTTAGATATGGTCCAAGGTTTTGGAGGCCACACATGTGTATTATTCTTCATGTTGGGCTCCCTCTAAAGCCTCTTACAAGAAGCTTGAGAAATTATTGTGTGACTTCCTTTGGACTTCTGGAATCAACCATCATGGTTTTCATAGAGTTGCATGGGATTTGTGTTGCCTCCCCAAGACCTCTGGTGGGCTTGGTTTGCTTGATGCTCAGAAACAAGGGTTGGCCCTTTGTGTGAAATAGATCATGTGGTGTCTCATAGGCAATGAGGCCTAGAAAAAAAAATTGACACTACATTTCTTCAGGGTACCCTTTACACAAACCTGCCTAGAAGGGGATTGGCTTTCAAACCCTTCTTGTTATGAAGGCCCCTATTCAAATCTAGGGCACTTTTGTTTCCAAAAGTATCTAGAGAGACTAGGAAGTTGTCAATCCCTAGCTTCATTGGATTGGGAATGGTTTCCGTGATGGTCTTTCTCTTAACCAATAGAATATTTGGTGGTCCCCTTTATTTTTTTAGCAAGGGATTCCTCTAGCCACTATCCAGGCTATGAGTGCTCTTTGTTTTCACAAACATGGCATTAAAACTCTAAAAGACCTATTTTCTAGAGCCACTATGAGTCTTCACTCTTGGGATGACCTCCGTGTTCAGTTTTGGCTCATCCATCCAGATCGTCAAACTTTTGACTTGTTGGTTTCGTCTATTCCACCCTACCTCCTGCACATGTTGGGAATTCAGTCAATTAAACCCTGGTGGAAGGACTGGAAATAGTATCCTTCTACACCATCCACTAGTTACAATCCCAAGCTTGGATATTCTTGGCTTGTGCCCCATTTTCCCATGATTGATTCTCTCAACCAAAGATGGCATCTTTCCTCTTACCAGAAGAATTGGAGCTGGCATTTTTGTACTATTTGGGATTATGTCACTGAGCCTAAGATTGCTCATTTTTCCTAGTGTTTTCTTTACTAGGGCTTACCTTTGGGAGCTCGGCTCTAACATTTTGGTGTGCCTGACCCTAAATGCTCTTTTTTTGGTCATTCTAAATTTATCATACACATTTTTTGGTTTTGTTGTCATGCCCAGAATTATTAGATCTAGATTCACGACCTCTTTTTACCTTTCTAGCCCAAGCCTTTTTCCTGGCATATGGCGCTCCTTTGTGACTCTCCCAGAATGCCTTTCTAGTATACCTATATATGGTATTATTTTAGGATGGAGATCTTGTTTACTTTATAGAAAGAATGAAATGTTGTTCTTTTTTTCTCACAGTTCTCTAGATATTTATATCTCTCTTTATGCTAAGGCATGTTTATGTAACAATGTCATGATGCAGATTTAGGTGCAAGCAGAAAAGGTGGCCTTGGAGGTCACCCATTTGCAGGAGCTATTGCAGCACTAGGTAATTCCCCTTGTACTATTTCTAGGGTGCCTCTAGACTCTCTCTTTCCTGACAGCATGCCACTCAGGGGCTGTCATCACAGTTAGAGTTCCTCTACCAGGTACTCTAGGACTCCACACTAGTGGTGTTGCCACTCCTCCTCTCCTCCTCCTTGGAGGGATACAAGTGCCCACTAGCCTCCCCTACTTATTTCTATTGCTGCTTCCTCTACTCAGCCCTCAACCAATATTCCTACGTGGCCTCCTACCACTTCTAACAAATTCCCCCTCCTGGCACTTGCTATTTCTCCTAGGCGGGAGGAAGGAGAATTAGAGAAAGAAGAAAAAGATGATGGCTGGTCGATTCCCAACCAAACCCTAGGGCCCAATGTTTGGGGCAATCCTAATGATAGAGATCATCCTCCCTCTTCTACAACTTCCCTTGCAGCTTGAGGGTTTCTCTTTTTATGTGTTTTTTTTATGAATAGTTGTATGGTTCTGGCCTAGGTGTCATGTGACTTTCGCATGGTGACTTTTTCCCCCGACCGCTTTTTTTTTAATATTTTACTTTAATATTTTTATTAATAGAAAAGGCCTCTATTCAACAAAAAGAAATGTTTAATGTTTTATTTGGTATGACCTGGTATGGGATGATACAGAAAAAAAAAACTTATATGGTTGGACATATTAATTATTTAAATTTCATTTTATATTGTTTGGTTCAATTTCATTAAGATTTACAAAAGTTGTGATCATCTTTGTATGTGCAAGTTTCAATTTGTCCTAGGGTTAGCAATATTGGGGAAAATATCATAACTTTTGTTTCCACTATTAGATCTTGATAAACATTAGAGGAAATATTTGTATTTAGATTTTCCTAAATCTCACTAAAGAGATTGGCTTCATTATTTTATTTTTGAAAGTTATTGATGTCAAGTGGCCTATTTTTTCCTAGTATGTTGATATGGTTAAAGTGTTATGAAATGTGTGCATTACCTTGAATGACTAATAAGTTTCTAAATTTGAACCCCTACCTATGCATCATATTGGTATCAAAGCCAAAAATGTCTAGGAAAAGGAGAGTTTTTGGTTGTGTGTTATGTTTGTGTAGGTTGGTTTCCAAGAGACTAGGTAGTGAAAAAGAGGAGAGACCTAGGTGAGGCAAGATGAAGCAAAATTCTTGAAGGATTTTAAATTTTGAGGGATTATTGGTAGGGTAAGGATTCACAAAAGAATAATAAAAGAAGAAGGGGAAAGGGGGAAAAGAGAGATAAAAGGAAATGGATTTTGTTAAAAAGTTGCAAAGGATGGAGCAAGAATTGAAGGAGTTGAAGGAACTAGTTTCTTTAGAGAGAGAGAAAATGAAACTTACAAATCAAGGAGTAGATCAAGTGGCCCATCAGGAAGATCTTCCAAAAGAGGAAAATGAAAACTAAGATAGTAGAAATAAAGGAGAAAGAGATAAAGATGCCTATGATTTATTTTCCATCATCAAGCAAGGTTTTGGCTGAATGTCCCTTTCATTTTTAGTTGATTGAATCTAATGAGAAAGTTGAACCAATTGAAGACTCCATGAAGATTGACATTGTTGAAAAAGTTGACATTGATAGTGATGCAGGAGCATCCTGGGTGTAAGAGCAATCTTGCATCACCCAAAAAAAAAAATATTTATGTTTTTATATTCAATAAGGGTTATTTTGTGCAGAGCTACTATTTATGGAAAGTTACTATTTTTGGTAATTTTTTGTATGTGCTCAGAATGATCTGATTTCTTTCTTGGAGGTTCATTTTGGTCATATAAGTCTGCCAGTAAAGTTTCATTGCCAGATCAAGTGTATATTGGAAGATATTGAAGATTTTCGGTATTGGCAGCAGGGTACAGAAACTTTGAACTCAGTTTTGAAGGCTTTAGAGGCCCCGGATGAGGTCAAAAATTTGGGTGACGGGCGCTTACGCGGGTCAAGCCTGTAGAGTGCTTCGTGGTGTTTCCGAAATGGGGTTATAATAGCCGATCGGGTCAACTGGTGATGACTTATGGTCTTCGGAAGTTGGGCCACCCGAAATGGCGAAAAATAATTTTCTTCAAAATTTCTGTTCGGGTTTCAAAGGTTATCTTGAGCCGACTATGATGTAATAAAATGTAAAATAAAATAATTCTAAGTTTGGTCGGCCTTATTGGCTAAAATTCTGGAACCTTCCCAGGCGGTGGAAAATTGCCTATATAAGGAAGGCTGTATTATTGTCTTAGGCAGTTTGGAATAATTCTGGGTAGTAGATCTGGGTATTGATTCGAGGCTTTGTCCTACAGAATATCGTAAGGGAATGCCCATGTGGCTTTGCATATTGTAATTCTGAAAGTGTGTAATTCCACATTTGTGGAGATAATAAGAAGCCAATTTTCTGTTCTTGCATATTACTGTTGTTGTTTCTCTATTTATGTTATGTGTTTGTGGTATTAAGGGGAGCACCCTTCATCAGATAGTGTTGAAGTAGTTGAATAAATCAAGATTATTGATGAACCAATAACAAAGGGAAAACATGATCAAATGGATGATAAGGATGATAACAATTAATGGTAGGATTTAACAAGGAGACTTGAGGAGAAATATGCAAGTTTTTTTTATCTTGATAGTAACCAATTGATTTTTTTCAATGAAATTGCTATCATGTTCATTTAAAAGTAGGTGATAAAGAAATCACATTGGAAAGGGAAGAAATTTTGTCTTAGCAAGATCATACTCTTAAGAAAGAGGATTGAAAGACCAAAAGTGAAGATGAAGAGAAGATCTATGACTACTCATTTCCAAGGGACTTGGAATTCTTTTTAGGGGGGTTGTATGGTGTAGGAGCACCTATTCATCAAATTTTTCATGAATACTTTGATATTTATTTTTTGTTTTAATTTTGTGTCATTGTTGTATAAGGTCCTAAGGATCATTTGAAATCAGTTTAAAGTATTTTTGAAGCCATTAATTTCATAGTAACCTATAAGGTCCTGATAAATTCAAACATGGTCAAACCACTCAAATGTATCAAAATAAAGTGGAATTAATTTAATTTGACTCTTGAATCCATTTTTAGCATGTTTGAAATGTTTGGGTCATTTGAATAAGAATTTTAAAAGTTGTCAAAATTGTCAAGACAACTTTTGCAACTTGATGACAACTTTTTAAAAGTTTGTTAAAAGTTGTTTATGGGTACTTGAATGCTGGTTGAGTAGTTGAATATTATGAAAATTATATAAATTTTGTTCCAAAACTAGAATTTGGGGGGTTGGAGAATCTTGGAGAAGGTTGGGAATGGAAGAAAACTTATTTTGAAGTCATTATATACTAGTTTTCTGAATTATTTTTCACAAAAAATGTCTAATATTTTGTTTGGTACAAATTGGTACGGAATTATGCAAAAAAAAGTATATGGTTATACTCTCCCTTTATAATGCATATTCTCCCCCTTTCATTTCATCCTATATTCTCTTCTCTTTTTTTCATACATATTATCCCCCTTTAACAACAATACCAAAGTTGTCTAGTCATTCAGTCATCTTGGATTATACTTGACTATTCTTTGCTTGTTCTTTTCCTCACCACTGCATCACATCATCATACTAAGACTTCTCCCCCTATGGAGTAGTCCACCTCTACATCAATTCATACACATGATATTCTAACTACATATGAATTGATGTAATCAACATCATCTTCTAATTAATTTCTAATCATGTATAGATTTCCCTTGCCAAGGATGGATGACATTATGGATTTGTATTGAGTGGAGCTGTGTACTTCACAAAGATAGATTTGAATAGTGGATATCACCAAATTTGGATCAAAGAAGGAGATGAATGGAAGACAACCTTCAAGACAAAGGAGGGCTTGTATGAGTAGTTAGTCATGCCTTTTGGGATAACCAATGCACCAAGAACATTCATGTGACTCATGAATGAGGTACTAATAGAATTTCTAGGTAAGTTTGGCATTGTTTATTTGGATGATATTTTGATCTTCAATAAGACATTGGAAGAACATATAATTCATATCCGTGGGGGCTTTGAGAGGTTAAGGGAAGATAATTTGTTGATTAATCTAAAGAAGTACAACTTTGTGAAGGAGTTAGTGTATCTTGGATTTGTAGTTTCATAAGATGGTCTTAAATGGAACCAGAAAAGGTGAAGGATACCATTGAATGGCCTACCCTAGGGAGTGATAATGAAGTAAGATCTTTTCATAGTTTGGCTATCTTTTACATAATTTTTATCATAAAATTTAGTAGTATCTCTGGACCCTTGACTAAAACAATGAGAAGGGATAGGAAAGAGTTTAAGTGGACTACAAGATTAAAAAAAAAAGTTTTGATTTATTGTAAAGAAAACTTACAAAACAACCTGTTTTGGCACTTCGATATTTTAATAAAGTATTTCAATTAGACTGTGATGCTAGTGGTGATGTCATTGGAGCTTTTTTGAGGAAGTGGAGACATTATCTTTTGCCTAGATATTTTTTTAATTTAATGATCATCAAGATTTGCAATATTTGAATAGTCAAGAAAAATTGAATCAGAGGCATTTGAAATGGGTCAAGTTTTTGTAGAGTTACACTTTTTTTTAAGCATATAAGTAGAAATTCTAATAGGGTTGAAGATTCCCTCAAAAGGAGACATATTTTGCTAATAGAGATACAGTTTGAGGTTGTTGGGTTCAAGGAACTCAAGAGGTTGTACTTAGAGGATCCTAATTTTGGAAAATCTTGGAGAGCTTGTACCAAACCTATTACTATAGAAAGAACTAGATGGTTGGAATTTATAATCTAGGATGGTATGTTATTCAGAGGTAGTCATTTATGCATTCCAAGGAGTTCAATAATGGAGAATCTCATTAAAGAGAAGCATAGTGGAGGGTTAGATGGCTATTTTAGTTTAGATAAAACTACTACTCTGGTTAGTAAGGATTATTATTGGTCATAGTTGCAACAAGATGTTAATAAATTTGTACAGAGTCATAGAATATGTCAGATAGAAAAAGGAACAAAGAAGAATATAGGATTATATCATCAATTACCTACACCAAAGAAGCCATGGGAGGACATTAGTATGGACTTTGTTCTTGGCTCACCAAGAACTCATAGGGGGCATGATTCCATTTTTGTGGTGGTAGATATGTTTTCAAAGATGACACATTTCATTCCTTGCAAGAAGACTAATGATATTGTTCATGTGGCTGAATTGTTTTTCAAGAGTAGTGAGACTACATGGTCTACCAAAGAGCATAGTTTTAGTTTGAGACACCAAGTTTGTTGGGTACTTTTGGAGAACATTGTGGAAGAATTTAAAGACAAATTTGAAGTTCATCTCAGCACACCATCCACAAACTGATGGACAGATAGAAGTAGTGAATAGGAGTTTGGGAAATCCATTGAGATGCTTGGTTGGAGATAAACCAAAGGGGTTAGATTTGATTTTCCCATAGGCTGACTTCACATACAATAATTCTATCAATGGGAGTACTAGTAAATCACCATTCTAGATAGTATATGGAAGTAGTCCAATAAATGCATCAGAATTAAGGAATTTGGACAAATGAGAGACAAGTAGTGTAAAAATTAAATACTTTGCACAACACTTGAAGAATTTACATAAGGAGGTGAGGAAGCATATTAATAAAATGAATACATAGTATAAGGATAAGGAAGATGAGAAAAGGAGGTATAAGAAATTTTACAATGGAGATGAAGTATGGTTCATTTGAGAAAGGAGAGATTGGAGATGAAGAAGCTCGGTCCATGTAGAATACTAAAAAAACATGATTCAAGAAATGCTTATGAAGTAGAGTTGCCCAGTGAACTCAATATTTCACCAGTGTTCAATATTTGAGATCTAAGGAAGTATTATGAAGGAAGTATTGAGGATGAGGTCACAGAAGAACAATGTAATATTCTAGTAACTACTTTAGCTACAAAGGAGATTGAAGATATATTAGATAGTCATGTCAATAGAAGCACCATAAATAGAACATATGAAGAGTATTTGGTCAAATGGAAAGGAAGGCATGTTGAAGATTCATTGTGGCTATCAAAAGATGAAGTTAACTACCTTGGTTTTCCTCTAAACACCTAAGATGAAACAATGAAACTTCTCGAATTACCCTGGTTGTCTGATGCAGGAGCATCTTGGGTGTAAAGAAAATCTTGCATCACCAAAAACATATTGTCTGGTTTGTCAATAAGGGCTATCTTTGTGAAAAGTTACTATTTATGGAAATTTACTATTCTTAGTAAGTTGTTCATTTGATCTAATAATTCTCTAATTTCTTCCCTAGAGGTTCACGTTGGTTATATTAGCCTGTCCGTAATGTTTCATTGCAAGATCAAGTTTGGTTTTGAAGATATTAAATTTTTTTTTATTTTGGTAGAAGGGTAAAAAAACTTTGAACTCTATTTTGAAGGATTTAGAGGCTCTAAAAAGGTGTCAAACCTTGGCAAGAATTTTGCTTCACTACTCAATCATGCAGAGCACTTTGCACCATTTCTAAAATGGGCCTATAATAGCCAATCAAGGAAATGGGTGAAGAGTTATGGTCTTCATAAGTTGCGCTACTTAGGATGGAAAAATAAATTTCCTTCAAAACCTCATTTGAGCTCTGAAAGTTTCTTGGGACATATTCCAATGCAAGAAAAGATAAATAATGATATCTTAGGGATGGTTGGTCTCAAAGTTTAGGGTTAGAATTTCTAGAACTTTCTAGGGTGGTTATATTTCCCCCTATATAATGAAAACCCATAGGGTTATCTAGGGAAGTTCTGAGGATATGTATGGTGGCTCTAACTTGCAAAATATTGTAAAGAAAATTTTCATATGGTTGTGCATGTTATACTTTTTAGTATTTTAATTCCATTTCATTGGAGATAATAGAAAGAAAGTTTCTTGTTCTTGCAATTGTTTGGTTCTTCCAATTTGTTCTTATTTTTCTATTGTAGAATGTGTGTTTGTGTTGATAAGGGGAGTACCCTTCATCATAGTCCCATATATGATGGTCATATTATGTGTGTTAATGTGTAGTATTAATCTATGTAGGATATGGTATAAAGTGGTAAGGTATTTTTATCAAAGGTTGACACTCATAATTTTGGATGAAGCCAATAAGAAGAGATAATTTATCTTAGTACATGATGGTCATGATATTTATACATCATAACTATTCATTTATGATTCCTTGATGTATTGATAATGTAAAATGTCAAGAAGAAGAATGTCTGAATTAATGTTTCATTAGTCTTGCAAATCTTATGAATATTTTTGTGTATTCAACATGCTTTTGGAAGGTGTAAATGGATGCCCAAGATGTAAATAGAGAAATTATTTATATTTAAGAATCTTATTATTAATTTTTATATGCATCCAAGGGACATGAAGTGATAGTTATATTTGGATTTGAACCCACTAATGTAATTTCCCAATTCTAGGTACTATGTTTGAGGAGTGGAGACTTGTCATAATGTATTAGACCCACATGAGTTTTCTTCTCCATAATGGAGCATCATGCTTGAGATGCGAGTTATTGGAGAGTTGTGAGTGAAAGATACTTATGTAATATTCATGTACATAACCATTTGGCATATTTACCATTATCAAATTGTATTCTCTATGAGTTGCATGTAGTTTGTGGATGATATTGTGGTTATGGTATCCTTTTTTAATGTGTTTTAATTCAAGTTTCTTCTTATCCATTATTTTTTAAGGATCTATATTATTTTTTAAGGATCTGTCACTTATTGCACATATTTGAGTCTATTGGTTGTGCACATTGATTTTTGGTTTTTCAAATTCAATAATATTTTTTCTACCCTTAAGACTTCCACTTTTTAAGAATATCCATAAAGAATTGTTAGAATATTGAGGTAGATGTTGTCTCCAAGTCAACCTCTCATAAATATTAGCTTTATAGTCATGTAAAGGATCATCAAACAAGAAATATTTTTTCTATTAAGATAGTTTATCATAAGATACAATTAAGTAGCAGAGTCTAGAATTAGCCAACTATAACTATACATAGCCCCCATAACATATACAATTACAAATTTGGGGGATTGTTATCAATTTCACTTCTATAGCCTAAACTATCATAGTATATTATTCATAATGCAAGATCATAACATGATTACATCCAAAAAAATCATATATAAAAGAACTCAGGATTACACCCAACAAGTATCTTGGTTATCATTATCCCTTGGGGCCCATGCATTATTGGCCTATGCATTTTCTTGTGCCTCTATTGCACCAGTTTCCCACCATGTGAGCTCCCCCTATATAGTTGGGAAGGTATTTGCAACAACCTATTCCTTGGAATCTATATGGAAACTATTTAGGCAATTGTTAAGATCCTCCACTTTAGTCAAAGCAAGAAAACATTGGTAATTAGTGATATACTGAGCAAACTGCACCTCATCTTTATGAATCATCAGACTTTCATCATGAACCAGCATCATAACTTTACTTTTTGTAATGTTGAGTACCATAGATATCTGTGACATAATATGAAAATGTGTGAGTTTAAAATTAAACTCGATAGGCTTCATTTTCTCTTTTTGAAAAACCTCTTTGTTTCTGTCTTTCCAAAGGGTCCAAATAAATTCATTTGTAAGTATAAACCAAAAAATATTTAATTTAGAGTCAAAGAATATATGTTGGGATTGGAAAGATATAGTACTAAGAGGGGAGGGTTGAATCAGTACCCTCAAAAACTTTCAGCACTTAACAATTTGCCATAGTAGTTCGTAACTAACCCACTGAGTTCATTGTTTATAACATACATTCATATAACCTAAAATGTAAAGTGCATGTAAACCAAACAATAAAACATACATGAAATTGTTAACTCGAGAATCAAATATTTTGGTTATGCAGAAACCCTTGTTAGAAGGTAAAAACTACAGTGGGGATGACACCCACAAATTATTCACTACTGTAGTAAATAAAGTATGTCAATTAAGGCTACAATTGTTGATCACTTCTAATGATCTTACCCTATTAGGAGTCACAAAAATATCAACTAGATCTACCTTGTTAAAGGATTTTAGCAACACAAATTATGTGTGCACTCGGTTAGGAGATTTACAAAAGATAGTTAAGTCTACTCTATTAAGAGATTTAAAACTTTCTACAATGGTCAATTTAATAATAATAGAATATCTGTAAATGAAAACTTATGCTTGTTTGAATCAGATCTATGAAATAAAAATCAAATATCTCCTCAACATGATGAATACAACCTCTTGTCCTGCTTGGTAGCCTTGTATGTTTCTGATAAAACTGATATTGTCTCTAATTAACTTCTCTGTCATATAACCCTTGTCTGATCTCTGATGTCTTGTGAGTGGCTACTGCTTCATGATCTCATTTATCATGCATGATTAAAATGACATCTTTTATAATTATATATCAAACTAATTTGACCTAATTAGGGTTACAACATCTTAGAAAACCTAAGATCAACAGTGTACAAAAATAACCTAGATCTAACTGTTACATAGGAACCATCACAAAATTAAATGATTACATCCATATTAAATATGTCTCAATCTTGGAAATCCATTTATAGATTAGTGTAAACTATTTTCATAGAGATATGTGTCATTCTTGATTACTATGTCATTTCGTAAATAACTTAGTAATCACTACATTCGATGTTCAGTGAATAATTGATGCTCAGTGTGTAGAATGCTAGGTGATTAATGACTCGGTACTTGGTAAATCTTGACTCTTGGTAAACATGCTTGGTTAAACCTATATTCTGATAGCTTTAAGTTATGTGTTGTATCTACTCGGTGTGAAGGCTTTCATTGCTTAACCAATAGACTTGTTTTCTTCTTATTCCAACCTTTACTAACTAAGTAACTTATGATTATTGACTAAACTCATTTGATACTCATGAGAATCCATAATTCTCAAGTAGAGATATCAATCTCCCCCTTTGGCATTAGTATCAAAACCTTATGTATATGTACTGAGTAAATCAGAAAATTTACTAACTGCATATGAATACAAACTATATACATAGACTCTCTTCAAAATTCTTCAAAAGTCCCCCTTTGTGCATGCTCCTCAGTGATATGAAGTACATAGTGGCATATACATTATTTTCCCCCTTTTTTGAAATTAATACCAATACAAAAAGAATGTACTTAAATCTTATCAAAAATGTGCTTGTGGGTTTTCTACAATGAAGCTAAGAGGTTTTCCCATTCCTCTTTCAAGTCGTCAAGAGCAATGTGCTCTAGACTGACTTGTGCATGCATATCAAAAATATTCTCCAAAACTAATATCTTTAGGGTAGCTACTAAGGATTTAGCCTTCTCAATATGTATTTCCATGATTTTCAGGTGGGGAAGTAGCTCAGTGATTTGGTCACTTATGTTGTCTTCTTGCTTCCTCATATTTAATCTCAACTGCCTAAGTTCTTGAACTTTTAGTATATGCTTGTGAAAAGAATTAGGCTCAGTTAGAGATGCATTTGCACTAACCAAGATTTATTCATCTAACTTCTTAATATTTTCACTGACCTTGGCCATGAATTGTGTTAGATTAGGTGAAAAACTAATCTCCCAAGAACACCTGCATGCATAACCCTGTCACATGGAAGAAGCAAAGCACAAAAGGCAAGAAAAATCTATGGAGGCCAAAAAGCCAGAGACATCATATGCACAATCAAAAAACAATCTATTATGAATAATGCATTGAGTTGCTGAAAAAAACAAAGAGGGAATCCTTATAAAAGGATACCGAAACCCTAAAGGAGAAAACCCTAAAGAATAATAAGATGCCTAAGTCTAATTTAAGTGTAGAGAATAATAGACTAATAATTAAATAAATTAATTATTAGCCATAATATGAGTACTCTAACACCCCCCCTTAAGTGTAACTTAGGGAGAAGCTAAACAACTAAGGACTAAAAGATGCATGAAAACAAAAATGCATGAAAGAGCAATGGGTCCCAGCAACAAGGCCTGATCAGGTACCCAAGTACAAGAAATAAACTAGATGAAGGAAACAAAGCCTCCAATCTAGGGAATGTCCCAAAGAAAGGAACAAGAAAGAGCATGAAGCATCTCCAAAGCATGAAACTGCAAACATTGTTAGAAGAAACTACTGGAACCCCCCACTGAAATAGTGCATGACCAGGTAGAGAAGACAAAGTTTGAAGAGCTGATCAATCGAAGATCAATCGAAGAGGTGGCCTCCAAAAGCAAGAATGAATGAGTGTCTATATAGTAGATGATCCATCTCATCGAAATGCATAGGTGCCTAGCCACTGCATTCGCCTAGTACATAGGAACAAAAATTGTATACGTAGATCACTCAATCAAACCAAGGAAGCAATAGAACCAACAGGTGAACCCACCCCCATAATGCTGAACAGGGAGAGGGGTGATAGGAACACTGAAATGCAATGCCAGAAACATCTGCAAGAAGAAGAATCAGGAACACCAATAGTGCAACAGAAGTACAAGCACAGGATAAAGGGTGGTGTCATAGACACATAGCATGGGCTAATGTCATGGAAGGTACACTCACTTGACAAAGGTGGATGAGCACAAAAGGAAAAACATCATAACCCCCCATGGCACTTTATAACTGAGTGCAAGTACAAACAAACACAAGGAGTACAAGATCCCAGATATGCAAAAGCAGGCACTTTATCTCAGTGTGTTTATAGAAAAGAAATACTACAGAAGAGAAGCATACAATGCTGAGAAGCCAGAAAGAAGAGTGAGCCAGAAGAACAGAAGAAGACATCCTAGGACCTGTAGAACCCAAGTAATCTGCCAGAGTGTGAAAGTGCAAAACTTAGAGGAGAGAAAACTTGGAGCAGAATCTAGATAAAAGACCCCTGCAACTGAATAACTCACAGAACCAGCTTTCCAATGATATATGGTGAGCCCAAAAAATAGTCCGGATGAGCGAGATATGGCTCCCGGAAGGCAAAAAATAAACATCACTTTTGGTAGAAAAAAAACTGTCAAAATAGTAGAGCCAAGAAGTCTAACCTCCATAATCAGAAAGAACTCAGAAAAAGATTTCCGACGATATAAAGAAGTCCAAAAAAGACCTCCGTATGCTCAAGATATTGCAAAAAAATCCTAGGTACCCTTAAAAGGCTTCAAAATAAATTTTTAATCCCCTGAGCACATGGCATGCGCAGGGGGCTAAACCCGAAACTCCTGGTCACCCATGTGACCACCGCAGGGCTTAAAACTCACTGGGCCGGTAGGGTAGAGCGGAGCAGGCCTGAGAGGTGGCGCACAGTGCGGTGAAGCCGGGAGGGGCTGGCGGAGGAGGCCAGCGGGGCGGTGGAGGAGCCGGCAGCGGCTCTACAGTGGAGCGGGGGCTGCAGATGGGTGCGGGGTGGCCACTCAGTGGTGCACTAGTGGCCGCTCGACGGCACCTTTTGAAAAACAAAGGCTGCGTTATTTTTAATGAAAAAATCAATCTAACTTAAGTGTAGAGAATAATAGACTAATAATTAAATAAATTAATTATTAGCTATAATATGACTACTCTAACAAATTGGTCTACAGTGCATAGTTTAAACAAAATTTGTACAATTTTTTGAGTAATAGAATCTAGCTCGATAATTACCTCAGATAATTTAACCTTATTGATAGCCACTTCTTGGCTGACTTTCTCTGCTAGTTTCATCTAAATTTTTGCTTCATCCCTTTCTTCAATTCTCTTTCCTACATCAATATCTGGGGCATTGATGTGACTTGTTAGATATGAAAGTTGATCAAGAGTGGGAGAATGCTCATTCACAGTGATCTTAGGAACAAATTGCTAAAGAATGTCTCTAACCTCCTCAAGAATCTATTTACTTTTTCTTTTTTCCTTAATTTCTCTTGTGCAGCCTTCCTCATGCACAACTCCCCATATTTTCTAAGTTCCTTAAGGTCTAATGTTCATGGATCACATTATGGTATCTTAATAATTTCATCTTGTGTCACTAGTCCTTTTCCATTCTTCTTTTTCTTCTTCTTCTCCTATGGTGACAATTTAACAAAGGGAACTAGAGATTTAGTATCCATGTTTTCTATTCATGCTCGGTAGACACATTTTCTTCTTTCTACTACTCGATGACCTATGTCTCAATCAATTCTTCTTGGTCTTTAGTTTTAATGTCTATGTTTGTAGTGTCTATTGGCTTGGGTTCTTCTGGTGCTTGTGTCTATGCCTCTGTGTCCTTAGGAACATTTGTCTCTTTTGTGCCCTATTCACTTGTTCCTTTCTCCCCTATAGTGTCTTTTATTTTCTCAAAGATTGAACCTTTGGGTTCCTTCTAAGAAATTATCTCAACTTCTTGCACTAGAATCGGTAGGTCACCTAGTATTATACTAGTTGCTACCTCGGTCGGTGCATTCTCTTCAATTTTTTCTACAGCAATAGTAATGTCTTCATCATCCTTAACATCATCAGGATCTCCATTTGTGATGTCTTCAATCAGAACATCATTAGTCCCTATTATTATAACCTTCTCAGGAGGATCCTAGTATACTTCTTGATAACCTACTAGATAAAAATATATGGCTATGGTGGTGTATGGTACCTCAGTGTCAAATAGCTCTATAAGCTCTTTGGTAGCCAGATTAGCATCATGTGAGTGTAATCCTTTACCTTTTCTTTTTCTCTTCTTCTCGGGTATCACCACCAGTTCTAACTTGTCATCTTCATCTTGGGCTTGGAGGATTGAAGTCCATAATAATTGACTATTTTCATCAACCTTTGCAACTTTTCCAGCTAATATATTTAGAGCTCTTCTTTTCACCAAAAATATCTTAGAATATTGTTTCATCATATCTTCTATCTAGGGAAATGATAATGTGGGCATTGCCAATATCAAAGAGTGTTCCCTCATCTTCTTTTCTGTACTCAAGGCATATGTCCATCTTGTAGATACTTTCTAATATAGACTTTTAGGTACATATCTTGCAAATTCAACTGGTGCCTTCTTAAACTTTATTATCATTTGGATGATGGCCTCTTCTATCTTATTCTGATCCTTGGTTGACATATGTACAAAACAACTTAACTATGAGTTACTAAGGCCTCCATTATCTATTATTGTTTCTGCTAACTCATCAAAAGATTGATCTTTATGTACAACTACCTTAAATTGATTTTAATCTTCATCTTCAATGTCCTCCTTTTCCCTTATAAGATTTCTCCTCTTCTTTGGTGCCTTGGAGGTGGCTTGTGCACCTCTCTTCTTCTTTTGATAAGTCTTTGTAGGAGTGGGCTTTGATATTTTTACAACTCCTTTATTTAAAGGTGGAGAAGCAGTAGTGGTAGATCCTATTCTAGCTCTTGTTTGTACTTCTTTCTTCCTCTTTGCAGTGGTCTTAACTGGTATAGACTCAATGTCTTTTTCTGACTCAGTTGCCTCTTCCTTATATGCAATGTCAGATAGGAGTAATTGTTCCTTGATTACTACCTCAACTGGAATATCCTCATATGTATCAACATCATCTGCATCATCTCAAAATTGTTTCACTAGTTTATCCATCATTTTCCTAGACTTCTTTGTAACTTTTCCAATGAGAAGATCCATTTTTATTATCTATTTAGCCTCTTCATAGGTTCCAAACCTAGTAGCTTGTGGATCCTTGGGCTCTACCAATAAATCTTTAATTGACCTAGATGCTCAGTCAATATCAATTTCATAGCCCATTGGTACTAGCCATTTTTCTCTTGATTCAACTTCTTTTATCAGTGTGTGGTCGGTGTCTACTAAAAAACAAATGTCATGCTCATATTCCTTAACCAACTATCTTGGAATCCTTCTTCTTAGATTCATTATTTCCTTAAATTGCTCAAAATAATATCCATTATACTCACAATATCCTATCCCCAACTTTGAATAAAGTCATTAACTTGTAAAGTAACTGGCTTATCAGTGGTCCAAACAACATTACTGATGGAGGGGGAAAAAAATTTCACATATAAAAATATGAAAAGTAGAAATGAACCAAACTTACATGTATTTGATTTTGTCAACTTAACGGTTCTATTTTCTCTTCTAACTACTTCAGCAATAACTCAACAAGGTCAAACTGAAATCCCTTCTTCATTATTTTGTAAGCTATGTCCATAGCTCCACACGGTATACTATTAAGTCTGCTTGATTGAAAGATTTTTTAATGAATAAAATATGCACCAAACCTGGTTTTGGGATCAATGATAGTGTTATTTTTTAGTCCTCTACAGTCCCATTAAGCTCCTGTAGCTTTCTCTATCTTGGTTCTCGGTGCACTCCTTAGTGCTTTCACCTTGTCGGTTATAGGATAACTAGTAACTGTACACACTCAAGTAGTGCACTTCTCTAAGTCATTACATCCAAGGGAATCCATAAATTGGATACCTTAGAAAGTGACCTAGAGCTCTTTATGTATGGAGTTGCAAGATTATTTTAAGATTGCTCTCAGCTAGAGCTACAAAGCTTGTGACCTTGCTAGTCAACCACATAATGAGAGATTCAAATGAAGACAAGGGAAAGAATGCCCATATCCCCAAGAATCAAATGAAATGAAATGCAATGCAAGGTAGAAAATAGAGTGCAAGCTAAGCTATGGAAATAAAAGTGCAAGTATTACAAAGCCTCCTAATTAATCTATGTGAGTTATTCTAAAGCTTGAAAAAACTATGAATGCCATGATAATGAAACTAGAATGCAAGAAATGAAACTAAGATAACATGTAGATGTAAAAGCTAAGAATGCTTCAAATCTTCAAAAGCTCCAAAGTGACCTAGAAAACCTGCAGCATAACATTAGTATTCAAAAGATGCATCTGAAAATGAAGAAAAGAGCTCTTCTTTTATAGGAAATGAGATTCAACGGATGATGGAGATTAAGAGGAAAAAGATCTAATCAAGGGTGGGGCTTGAAGAGGGATCAATCCATGTGCACAAATATCTTCCAATGAGAAAATAAGAGTTGACTTTTGTGTCCATATAAGACAAAAAGTACTTTTTCCCTTTTTATAAAATAAGAATAGTACTTTATTTGTGCAACTTAGGATAAGAGGAAAAGTGGGGACTTTTTATTTAATAAAAAAGGGGGGAAAATATTCCTTTTAATTAAATAAAGACTTATGATAAAATGGTTAGCCCGTAGAATCAAATCGAATAAATGATAGGATTAGGATTTGATCAAGGAAATTGATATTAAGCTAGAAATTTTGATTCAGGAAATTGATAAATTGTTGAATGTGGGCCCAAAGTATAGGCGACCATTTTAGGGTGCATACATTTGCCCCTCTTTGACTAATGTGAGGTCAACTTGGGATCACATGCAGTCAAAGAATGGATTTGAAATGTAAGATCAATTTGGGATCACAAGACAACCCAAATGTGTGTTTCACGGAAGGGAACACATCAGGACAAAGATAAGTTGGCAAAGATAAGCTGAAAGACAAGACCAACACCATTGCTGTTAAGTGCTAATAAAGTCTCAAAATAGGAGATAAGAATCTCAAGCGAGGCTGATTGATAAATTTGAATCAAGTTTTGAAGTTTGATAGGTACTACCCCCTCAGAATCAAAATTGAAATCAAGTAGAGGAGAAGCATCAAATTGATAAAGTTGATCAAATCACTAGAAATCATAATCAAGGGTGAAAGGATAACCACCAAGAAGTGAAGATATGCCCCAATTTGACTAGGTTTGACTGAGAAGGATATAGGAAAAAAATGAAGTCAAACCTCAGAGAGATGAAGTGAAGGGGATGAATGAAAGACTAGAAGGTTGAAAAAGATGGAGATGAAGATGCCCCAAGAAAGATCGAAGGATTAGGCCTCAAATAGTCAACCAACTGTGTAGATGAAGGGGAAATTTTAAAATATGATTTTGACTATCAAGATGAACTCAAATTTCAATTTCAAGTCCAAAAATGGATCCAGGATGTCAAAATTAGCAAGGGGTGCAATTTTCACAAAATTCTGAGGTGTTTTGAAAAATCAGGTCAAAAAGTCAAAAGGCTATAGGAATAGAAAAGGATGTGATGTAAAAGATGAGTGAAAGACATGATTGAAAAGAAGTGAAAGGTGAGTTCAGTTGACTAACTAGTCTATGAAAGACAAAAGGAGAGCTCTCTCCATATGAAAAATGCAAAACTAATCTAACATGAACCTAGAAATGCAAGCTACTATGAAAAGTGGTTGACTTGCAAGGTCACAACACCAATAGACATCTAATAATCATCATTGAGCTTCATTGGTAATGTCATAAGATCATACAATACTCACTAGTATGACTATGGGTATATGAATATGATCTATATCAGATAGGAATGTGGGAATCCCACCTAGGCACCAAAGACATGTAAGTCAAGATGACTAGTGCAGTGAGATTACCTAAGTTTGTTATAGCAAGATTATGCTTGCATCAGGACACAAGAAGGTCAAGATGACTAGAAGCATTCACTCACATAAAATAGTCAAGGATAATACCTTGTAGGTCCTACGTGTCAATTGGATCAAGCATAAATGCTAATGACAGTTAGGACTAACAAAATATACCAACAAGCAGAAAAAGCAATAAAACATATTCTCATGCCCCCGGTCTTCTTGTTCAGCATCATCAAAAACTATTAGGGAGAGAACACTCATCAAAGAAATAATCATAGATAGCACACAAAGAAAAATAAAGTTAACAAGTCTTAGTGAGTCAAATGTTTAAGTGCATGTGTGTAGGTCATAGCGTCAAACTTTGATTATCACATCTGCTAGTGAGAAATATCGCATCATTCTAGACTATGAGTAAGACATCTAATAAGTGTTGAGAAACACTAAGTGCAAGGTGTCCTAAAGACTAGCACATCCAAGAGACCAAAGCTAACACAGTTATGCCCCCTAGACAAAGACAAAGACCAATTCCAAACCAAGGCAACAAGGACAAGGCATGATGGAAAAAGGCTAAGTGTCAAGGACGCATGCTAAGAAATAGGGATGCAAAGGCCTCAAGTAGCACCTATTTCCAGGTTTTCACCACTTGGATTTTATTGCAATTTTTCTCTTTTTTTATTTTTTTGGATTTTTTTCATTTTTTTTGTATTTTTTCAAGACTTTATATGCTTTTTAGAATTTTTTCAGCATCATATATGAATTTTTTGTGATTTTTTTCAGGATCCATAAATATGTACAAAGGATTCCCCCAGACAGAATAGGCATCAAACTCTCAAGAAAGATCACATCATGTAGTCCCAATGTCTAGCAAGGTGGAGGACATGAGGGATTAGCAAGCTGGTGGAAGAGATGGAAGACAAGAGAATGAAAGGAAGAAATCCTCAAGGGAAAACTCCTCAAAAGTACCCAAGCTAGGGAAAAATTGTCATGTAAAGCACATTTGGACAAGCAATGAAAGGCTAGCATAGGATAAGTCACAAAAGCGTAATGCAAAAGAAGCAAAGGATTCAGTCCAAAGGAGTAGACATGTCAAGAGGCTTCATAACATCATGTTTTACTCTTTTTTATTAGATCAAGACCAAAGGGGAAAAGGATAGTGAAAGGCTAGAATGAATGGATGAAAATAAATATGAAGGCTAAAAATAAATGTAATGAAAGAAAGATCATCGTAAGATAGCTCACAAGATAGTCAAATGTTCGTGTATAGGTCAACATTGTCAAGATCAAGGAGAGAATATGAAATGGATGAAATATGTAGAAGAACTATGCATGATGCCTGATTGCTAGGTTTTCATCATGGTACTTATCCAAGGTGCCACAAGGGAGTGGTTTTAACCATAGGATGAATTTATTTCTCTTTACTTTTGCTACCAAGGTGCCTGTTTCCAGGTTTTCACCAAGGCACATTTTCAATTTTTTTTATTTTTTTTTTTTGGAAGAAGGCAAGCTTTTTTAGATAATGCTCCTTGAAAGGATAAACCATGATATTCCAAGGATTCCAAATGATATTCTCAAAGATGTTGATAGGGAAAGGAAGATGGAAGAGAAAAATGGAGGATAAGGTTTTATGTAAAGCGAGTGAGATTGGAAGATAGGAGGAATAGGCAAATGAGGAAAAAGGATAGAAGGTAGAAGGATAATGAATGGAAGGATTTTGAAAGGGTAGATGGAAAGGAAGGCAAGATCAACATCAACACACACCTTGAAGGGTGGTGAGAGGATGGAGGAAATGTTAATGAAGGAATACGTGAAGGAATATGGTGAATGGATAGCAGAGGTTGCTGTTTAGGCACATGGAATGGAAGAATATTTTTGGAAGAAGATAAAGTGGAAGCCTTTGGAAGCTTGAATGTCAACTTCACTTTGTTCTCAACATTAGACTCTTTCAAGAGAGACTTTAGAATCCATATAGCCTTAGGCTTTTCATTTATTTTTGATGATTTAGAGAGAATATCTTTAATGATGGATTTTGGAACCCATACTTTTCTTGTAGTTTTCTTCTTAGATATCTCTTTTGACTTTATACCTTCATGTCGATTAGAGGAGACATGGTGATCTTCTTTTTTTGATGGATTTTTGTATTGCTTCTTTTTCTTGTATTGAGCATTCAAGTTACTTCCAAAAGACTTAGGACTTGTGGAAGAAGGAGGATATGACTGGTTTAGATGGGTGGGTGGATGAAAAGGATTCAAGGGTATGCATCTATGTTGATCTTGAGGAAAGATAAGAGATGCAGGGATGTAAGGACCCAAGATGGATGATGAATAGGAGAGTTAGGAGGGGAAAGTGAAGGGACATAAGGGCCCAAGATCAAAGGAAGACATGAAGCCCTTAGTATTGGTGGAGGAGTTCCAAGGATGGACATGGAAGACACAAAAAAATAATCAATAAGTTCATCAACATCTACATCAGCATCTTTAGAGTGAACATTAGGATTTGCAATAGGATCATGAACATCTTGAATAGGAGAAACTTCTTTGATAGGATTGTTCGAAGCTTGCAAAGACTTAGGAAGAGTAGAAAATGGAAGCAAACATGGAGTGGTAGAACAAGAAGATGGAAGACTTTGATCTTGACAAGGATCTCTGGGTAGCATAAGCATATCAACTTTCTTTTTATTTTCAATAGGCTTAACATTGGAATTAATAACACCATTTTTAATGGAAGTATCATCTTTGGAAAGTGCAAGTGTAGTAAGGTTATTTTGTTTATCAATAAGCTCAATGGTGTAAGTAGTAGCTTGATCTTGCTTAGGAGAAGACTTAAGACATGGTGGAATGACTGAGAAAGGGTGTAGAGGATCAAAAGAACCATGAAACAAATAAGAGACATCATGAAAAGGATTGGATGACATGGAGGGTTCTTGATCTTGATCTTTCTTTATCTTCTTTTCTTTATCATTTTTAGAGTCCTATTGACACGAAGCCACTTCTAAGGACAAGGAAGCATGTTGGAATTGTATGGAAGATTTTGGAAGAGATGATGAAGGACTAGCTGAAGTAGGCATAATAGTGCATAAAGGCTTAGGCTCTTTAGGGTTAGCATTATTAGCTTGAGTTTCTTTAGGAGGTAGCTCTTGAGGGTAACTATAGGGAACTACATGAAAAGTGTTAGGATTTTTGTTGGATGAAGGACTTGTGACAAATTTGGAAGACTCAGAAGCTTTAGGAAATGTATGGGTATTGGATGAAGAAGGGGATGGAAGGGAACCATCACAAGACAAAGGTCCATCATTAACATAATCTTTCTTGAGAGTGTAATCTTTATTTTCAGCATGAGAGTTCTTAGAGGAAGGATTCTTATAATATTGATGTTTCAAATTAGCGCGATACATTTTATAGTCCTTAGTAGTAGTAGATGGATCATCATCAAGGTATTGTTCACAACAATCATCAAAGTCTCTTTCAAAATTAAAATCATATGGATCACCATCACGATCTACCCAATAGGATGACCCTTTAGCAAGCACGAGCACATGACAAGGAGGACTCTTAGGAATAGAAGTTTCATAGGTATGACTATATGGTTCATCATCATAGCCATCATAATAGTCATCATAGTCATCAAAAATAGGTGTATCACTCTTCGTGGGAGAGGTATCACAAGGATTATCATGTTGCTCATCATGGTATGTCTCGAGAAGAGAAGCAAGACTCTTGGGAGAAGTAGAAGAGGAAAAAGACCATGAAGAAGAGGAAAGTAAAGACCTAATGGAAGAAGAAGACTTGGATAATGAGGAATGTGAATAATTTCTAGAAGAGTCATGGTAAGAATTGCAAGATGAGGAAGGATGAGAAGACTTAGAAGATGAAGATTTTTTGGAAGAAGAAGGTCATGACAGGATCATGTGTATGATCCTAGAAAATGCATCTGATTCAATCGATTTTTCTTTTATTTTTTCCATAAATTTAGCCCCCATGAGATTTTTGGAGGAATAATACTCTTCAAATTGAGAAATGAGTTCTAGATCATCTATTCTCAAGAGAGGTTCCATAATAAGATAATTAAAATTCATGTTTCTGGAAGAGAAGGGATCAAGCATGGAAGAAATGAATAGAAGAGATGAATAGAAGAAGATAAACTAGATAATAAGAGGAAAGGAATCAAGAAAACATGAAGAATTTAGGAAGAATCATGAAGAAAGAAGAGAAAGGATGAAAATGGGAGACTAGGAAGACATGGAAGAAGTAGAAGAAAGAAGACCAAGAGCCATTTTGTGCAACTTGATACCATTTAAGTTCATTTGAATATTGAGCAACATGTCATAGCACCTAAGATCTGACCTGGACCGATCAAGGGGGACTGGAAATAGGACACAAATTAGTTTCAGATTGTAAATAGAAGTAGGACAACAAAATTACTCTATGCAATAGTTTCCAAGTAAGCAGTGCGATACAATCTTCCAGGGTGATATTTTGTACTAAGGTAGTGCGATAGTATCCATGCAGGTAATATGATAGTATCCAGGAAAGCAGTGCGATGCAAAATCAAGAACAAAATGTCGCATGATAAAACTCAGCATAGGGTGCGATAATAATCTAGTATCATATGACTCTTGACTAGTGAGTGCTAAAAATCTTAGTTTTAAGGGTAGTTTGGTCAAAATTTCAGTTTGAAGGTTGAATTCTTTGATTATAATCACAGTGACAACAGTAAATAGATAGGTTTGCAAACAGTAGGGGATTAAACATGTCTTCAAACACTTGAAACAAGGGTAAAAACAACCTTGCCAAGACAAGCAATTATGATATCAAAATTGAAAAATCCTATGAATACTATGGTGATGTTGAGTATGCAAGAACGTTTACATGGGTATATCACAGCGAGAACACTTCAAGCACTTTCTAGCCTAAAAATACAATGGCTCAATACTTAACAACTTGGCCCACACTTGATGTCCCATTGCCTCACACAAAGTGGTTACCCACAATAGATATTGGCTTTGTCATGGAAGTGCCAATGACACAACCAAAGGAACATAGATGGTGAGTAATCTTGGGGTGATCTGGGTTATTCCACTTGGATCAATCCTTGCACCAAGAAGCTAAGAGGAAAAATAGGGTGGTTTCTATCTATGGTTCTTAGTAAGGGCTTTTGTTCATAGCACCCCTCTTGCTCCCCAAAGGGCCCAAAGGGACTCCTTACCTCACGGCAAGTAACAGACCTCACGGCCTCAAGAGTACCTTAAGCATTCTTGCTTGACATTTTCCTCATGGTCACAATCCCACAAGCTACTCACATCAAGCGAAGACAAGTGCTACGTCTACCAAGGTTTTATGTCCATGATAGCCTTGAGTTTATAGTGGGTTAGAATAGTCAAAAAAAGGCTTGTCCCCACTTGGGTTGTTCTTCTTGATTGCTCAAGAGTAGGCTCGCTAAAGGATCCTAAAATTAAACAAAGAGTGGATCAACCTTTGAGGGTCAAGATTTCTGGCTCACCTCAAGGGTGAAGAGCATACTCTCCTACCTCAAAAATTTCTCCCAAACATACCAAGAAAAGATTCAATTACCCTCTTGCTTTCAAAATCCAAAGATGGGTCAAGATTGCTTTTTCACCACAAGGGTGAAGAGCATAATCTCCTACCACCAAAGAATTCATACAACAAGATATTATGTTCCTATGAAATAAAACAACTAGTAAATGCCACACTTGAAATGAAATAAATAACAAGCACTTTTTTTGTTTTTATGCTTTGGGCAGCCCTGCAAAAACTATTAGTAGCCCTTATGCATGCATTCTTTTAGGCAAATACTCAAGCAAGAGGCACCTACAACCACAACTTGTTAGCCTCACCATGGTTAGCACATCAAAAATTAGATAATCTACAAGTAAAATAGCTGATCAAATCACAAAATTTGAAAATGAAACCAACATGGTTGGATCGAGCTCAAAAGGATCTTTCCAATGATATATCACCTTTCAATTTTTGATATCGTATGCAAAAATTTCTCAAAAATGGGTGCCAGTTTTTGGAGTGGCACAGATTTTGAAAACACTAAAATTTTCAAAAAAATAAAAAAGAGATAAAAAACAACCACTTCCAAGTCTAGGTGATAATTCAATTGCTAAAAAAATCGCACGATACTTTTCAATATACTGGTGCAATATTTTCATTCTAGGTGACACATCGTACCATGTGTAGGTGATAAACCTTTGTATGTCTATGCGATAGAATGTTGTATGGCCATGTGATACTTTAACTGGTAAAGTATTGCACCAGTATAGAATAAAATGTCACACAACACTAGAAAACTATCGCATGATAATCTGAGATAGAAAAACCAGAGATCTGAAAATGAAGCTAAACCATGACGAAAAAATGACAGAAATGCAAAAAATGTAGGACAAAACAATAATGCTCTGCCCCACGATGGGTGCCAAAAATGTACACACTCAAGTAGTGCACTTCTCTAAGTTATTATATCCAAGGGAATCCATGAATGGGATACCTTAGAAAGTGACCTAGAGCTCTTTATGTATGGAGTTGCAAGATTATTTTAAAATTACTCTCAGCTAGAGCTACAAAACTTGTGACATTGCTAGTCAACCACACAATGAGAGATTCAAATGAAGACAAGGGAAAGAATGCCCATATCCCCAAGAATCAAATGAAATGCAATGCAATGCAAGGTAGAAATGAGAGTGCAAGCTAAGCTATGGAAATGAAAGTGCAAGTATTACAAAGCCTCCTATTTAATCTATGTGAGTTATTCTAAAGCTTGAAAAAACTATGAATGCCATGATAATGAAACTAGAATGCAAGAAATGAAACTAAGATAACATGTAGATGTAAAAGCTAAGAATGCTCCAAATATTCAAAATCTCCAAAGTGACCTAGAAAACCTACAGCATAACATTAGTATTCAAAAGATGCATCTGAAAATGAAGAAGAGAGCTCTTCTTTTATAGGAAATGAGAATCAACAGATGATGGAGATTAAGAGGCAAAAGATCTAATCAAGGGTGGGGCTTGAAGAGGGATCAATCCATGTGCACAAATATCCTTCAATGAGAAAATAAGAGTTGACTTTTGTGTCCATATAAGACAAAAAGTACTTTTTCCCTTTTTATAAAATAAGAATAGTACTTTATTTGTGCAACTTAGGATAAGAGGAAAAGTGGGGACTTTTTATTTAATAAAAAAGGGGGGAAAATATTTTTTTTAATTAAATAAAGACTTAGGATAAAATTGTTAGCCCATGGAATCAAATTAAATAAATGATAGAATTAGGATTTGATCAAGGAAATTGATATTAAGCTGAAAATGTTGATTTAGGAAATTGATAAATTGCTGAATGGGGACCCAAAGTCTAGGTGACCATTTTAGGGTGCATACAGTAACTATGTGAATAATATCTTTGGTGATTTTAATAGTTTCATCCAACCATATTTTTTCATCATGTACATGGCTCAAAACTATCTTGATCCATTCATTCTTGAAAAATTTCAGGAAATGTAGGGCATTTACCAAACCCTTCACTCTAAAATGTGTGATCATCCTTCAATTTCTCATCAACACTTAACTCCTGGAATTTGGATATGAGCTCAAAATCACCAATCTCACCAATTTAAGAGTTTATATAGGTGTGAATGTCTTCAACCAACAAAACCCTAGGAGGTATGCTCAAAAAAGCTCTAATTTTGTTGGTCTATGAAGAAACCTCAGGATGAAGTTTGTACTTCAGTTCATTACAAGTTGCAGACATGATTAACTTAACATCCTCCTCAGCTCCAGTCTTAGATTTTTTGACTTTTGATGCAAACGCCATTTTTCTTCAATTTAGGGCTTCAAGAAATAGCAACAAAATAACTCGGCGAGGATAGAACTTACTTGTAACTGTGATAAATCTACTTGGAAACCTTCAAATCTTTGTTCAACTGCTCTAGAAATCCTTCACTCAAATTCTCACTCAAAATATATTTGGTCTTTGTGTTCACAATGTAAAAAATAAACTAAGTCCATCGTGTATTTATAGAAAATTTCAACTTCCCACTCAAAATTTTTGCAATAAATGCTTGACCTAAACATGGCTCAATAAGAACAATTGCACTCGGTGTATATTCCAAAATATCCAAAGCTCAGTTAACACATAAGATATCAATCAATTAATACCATGACTTGGTTAACCTTGCTAATAGTTACTAACTGACAACTTCTCACTCGATCTTGCTTATATCGATTGTATATATTTAAAGCTCAAAACATGTATAACCATAGTGCATCTTGTTTCATCCAAATTTGGTATTCAAACACTAGATATAAGGAGCTATTTGTTAGATATAAATTTTTAGAATTTTTAGTTCCATACATACCTTTACAACTTAGGTAGAAGTGGTGATTTCACCCAATCCAATGGATGAGGTGTCACCAACTGCATTGCTTGACTCAACATTATCACTTGATGCTTTTCTCCACATTGTATTTCTTATCCTCATGATATCCTCAATTGTATTTCTATTTTTATAGGTTTGTGTCTCTGGTGCTCGGTCTCTACAACATTTAATTAAGTGACTAACCTTGTGACAATGTAAATATGCCATACCAATGTTTGTCCATTTATGAGATCTACCTCTCCAGTTCTTTCTCATGCAGTTAGTTGCAATATGTCTATACCTTCCACATGCTATGAAATTAACCCATGTGTTGTGATCTCAAGTGTATGCATTATCTTGTCTTCTTGTTTGATAGGTCTTGTTCTGTCCTTTCGGTGTCCAAACTTTCTTCATCTTATGCCTACATTCTTGTGATATGTGTCCATGCATGTTGCAAGTGTGAAAGTGTTTCTCCATGTAAGGTTTGTTATGAGTCCTATTCAACTTATATTTTCACTCATGTGCCAGATGTCCATACTTGTTACAACTATAACAATGACCATTAAACTTAGGAGTGGATTTAGGAATACCTTTATCTTTTCTCTTACAAACATTGGATGTGTGGCCTAGTTTTCCACAATGATAACATGATATCTTATTTGGTCTTTGATTTGTGTAGGCATTCATTTGTTTAGTTTATCTTGGTGATTCTCTTTTCTCAGTGTAGCCTAATCTAGTAGTACTTCCAAGTCATCTTTGACTGATAAAAAATTCATCAATTTTCTTAGAGATGTCTTCAGCTTTCATAATCATTTCATTATGTTGTTGTTGCATTTTGACTTCATTTTTCAATCTCTCATTTTCTTCTCTGAGTTCACCGATGTTTTCTAGTTTCCTTGTAAGCTCGTTGTTCACTCAGTTAACTTCCTCACTTATAATAACCATCTGATTAGAAATTTCAAAATGATTCTCAGTAAGTCTCAGTTTCTCAGATTCCTTTTCTTATAGCTTACCAGTCATTTGTCTTCTTTCTTCAACAACCAAGTTTTTTTCTTGTTCATCTTTCCTAGCATTGCTCATGACATCAATCATTCTAACCATTTATGTCTCTTGACCGATCTGTAAGGCTTTTTAGATAAATCAGATATTGCTCCTTCAGACATGTTAGATATACTACTAGATCCAGATTTGATGCTCTTAAATGGTTCATCTATATCTTCTTCATGATAATCATTCTCACTCTACTGAATAGCCATATCCTTTCTCTAAATCAATAACTTCTTCAATTCATCTCTTTCTTGCTTGTATTTTTCAATGAAGATTTGCATCTAAATCTTTTGATTCTCAATGGTCTTGTCCAACCTATATATTTCCATCTTGATACCTTTTACCTCTTTAGTGGTTAAACTTTCTTAATAAGAGATCTAGATTTCATACCAATTGTTGGGTTTGGAAAGATATAGTATTGAGAGGGGAGGGGTGAATCAATACCCTCAAAAACTTTCAGTACTTAACAATTTGCAATAGTAGTTCTTAACTAACCGATTGAGTCCATTATTTATAACATACATTCATATAACTTGAAATGTAAAGTGCATGTAAACCAAACAATAAAACATATGTGAAATTGTTAACTCGTAACTTAGATATTTTGGTTATGCAGAAACCCTTGTCAGAAGGTAAAAGCTGTGGTGGGGATGACACCCACAAATTCTTCACTACTGCAGTAAATAAAGTAGGTCGATTAAGGCTACAATTTTTTATCACTTCTAGTGATCTTACCCTATTAAGAGTAACAAAAAGATCAACTAGATCTACCTTATTAAATTATTTTAACAACACATATTATGTGTTCACTCAGTTAGGAGATTTACAAAAGACAGTTAAGTCTACTCTATTAAGAGATTTAAAACATGCTACAATGGTCAAATTGATAATAGTAGAATATCTGGAAATGAAAACTTACGCTTGTCTGAATCAAATCTATGAAATAATAATCAAATATCACCTCAATTTGATGAATACAACCTCATGTCCTACTCGGTAGCCATGTATGTTTCTGATAAAATTGATACTGTCTATGATTAACTTCTCTGTCATATAACCCTTGTCTAATCTCTAATGTCATGTGTACGGCTACTGCTTCATGATCTCTTATATCACACATGATTAAAATGACATATTTCACAATTATATATCAAACTAATTTGACTTAATTAGGGTTACAACATCTTAGAAAACCTAAGATCAACAGTGTACAAAAATAACCTAGATCTAACTGTTACATAGGAATCATCACAAAATTAAATGATTACATCCATATTAAATATGTCTCGATCTTGGTAAGTTGTTTATAGATCCATGTAAACTATTTGCATAGAGATATGTACTATTCCTGATTACTATGTCATTTCTTGAATAACTTGATAATCACTACATTCATTGTTTGGTGATTAACTCATACTCGATGTGTAGAATTCTTGGTGATTACTGACTCGATACTCAATAATTTTAGAATATGTTAAAAATAGAAATAACCCAAAATCCATTTGAAAGTATTAGATCACTAATTGGAAATGAAATCAATAGAATAAAAATATTTGGATTATCTTGATGTTATTATGCATCAATGCAAATAAGCTATCCTAGCAATTACAATGTATTTCCAATATGGAGAATACAATTAGCAATATATTTCCAAGATTTCAAATACATGAGATCTAGCCTATTTATATAGGCAAGAGATGCTAGGAGGCTTGGACATGGTTGAGATGAGTATTTGTAGTCAACCAACTACTAAATAAATTAGTTGGAGTAATTGGACTCAACTACATCTTAGAAGTAATTGGAGTCAACCAACTACCAAATAAAGTAGATAAAGTAATTTGACTCAACCAAATTTTAGGAGTAGTTGGAGTCAAGGTAGGACCCAACAATATCCTACTAATATTATTCAAAATTGAATAATTCCTCCTAAATAAGCTCACCTAAGTAAACTTAAGTAATGAATAAAATGGTAAAGAATCATTTACTCTAACACCTCCCCTTAAGTCCAACTTAGGGAGAACAAAATAGCCTTATGGGTCCCAACAATAAAGCCACGTTAGGTACCCATGTACAATTAAAAAAAACTTTTCATAACCAGAGAAAAGGAGAAAACCCCAGTGGGAGAAAACTCTTTTCCAAAAGAAAGCAAAAAATAAGGCAATATGCATGGATGGGTGGAGTAATCATCACCCCCCATTATGACATAGATCAAGTATATACAATAAATAATCCCCATAAAGGAGAGAAGAAGAGGAAGAGAGACCAACTAGGCCCCCCACAGTGAAAATTGTACACCTGTGGTAGATGCTCCAAGCTAAATGTAGAAACTGCTCCATGAGTGTACTACAACATTCCTCCCCTTAGGAAGAAACAAAATTAAAGGTGCATCAATGAAGCCTCCCCAATGTGTAGGAAGAAACCTCAAAATAAATGGAATCTCTGAAACCAAATCAAGTGTCCCCATGTTAATACTGAAAGGTGCCTTCCCCAAATCATGTGTACTATGACACTCTAGTAAAAAAAGAAAAGTCAGGATCAACTAAGCATGCATGTAGAACAAGTGTCAAAGACTCAAGTGTCTCTTCTGAATCTATAAAGTGACCTCTAGCTATTGTATCAAAGTATCCATTATCATGTGAACCTCGAAAGAATGATCAAGTAGAGAATGAGTATGAGGGTTAATATGTTCCCTCACAAAAATTATATAAGGATCATCATCATCAAAGAGAAGATGAATGTCATCAATAGTGTCCCCCATATTGGAATAATTAGAAACACTAGTTGATGTGGGAGATTCAATATCAATACATGTCTATTGAACCTTAGTTGAAAGAATACCAAGATTCACATGACCATATTGAATCTCCTCAAAAGTTTCCACACTAGATGCCTGAGTGTGTTCATCATCAAAAGAAATAGTGTCAGAAAAGTGTGAGAAGGTGTACAATCGAGATTGATGATCTACCTCCCCAACTACTACAATATCTCTATTATGCAAATCCTGAATAATCACAGAATCTAGAGTGAACTCAACACTTTTTCCTTCCCCACTATGTATGATCTAATAGATGGAAAGGATATTTATGGAAAATGAAGGTACACAAAGGACATCATTGAATGATCCTTTGTCTATGTCAATAGACCCTTTCCCATAAACACTTATATATGTGTTGTTAGCCATCAGGATGTTTGGTGATGAAAAAATTTCAAATGAAGAGAATATATTCTTTGATGAAGCCATATGATGTGAAGCTCCAAAATCAAGGATCCATCTCCTTGTCTTAGAATTTGTAGTTGCAAGAAGTAATTTTTCTCTTCTGTTTCTTTGTATTAGATGAAGATGGTGAATCTTTTGAAGGTAAATTGATTTTATTTTGTGTCAAAAGATGCTTCAACTCATCAATTTGTTTTAAATAAAATTTTTGTTCATCATGCCCAGATTTTTTGCAATATGCACATGTGGAATTCTTCTTTTTAGATGATTCCCTTTTTGAGGAAGAGGATTCAAATTCTTTATGTGCCTTGATATTTTTCTTCTTTTTTTTTTTCTGTTCAGGATTCCCTTCTTCTTTTCATACCTTAGGCTCACTAGTAATTAATGCTTGTGACTTGGATATCTTGATGACACCCATTTGAATTAGCTTCACTTCCTCCTTGAGTAGAAGATTTTAAAATGCATCAAAAGTAGGGTCAACATATGAAGCTCCCATAGAAACCCTATTGGTATGAAAGGTAGAAACAAAGACAAAGTACTCAAGACCAAGCTTGGATAACATGTTGAGAATCAAATGTATGTCTTCCTTAATTATTTTGTAGTCCTTTAGCTATGATCTTAGTTGTTTAATCTTTGAGATATAGTCTTGGATATTGTAGAAACTTTTTGGAGCAAGATTCATATTATCATTATCAATTTGATAACCCTTAATCTTGGCAGTTTTACCATATATATTTTCAAGAGCATCCCAGTCCTCTTTAGGTGTCTTGAATGATTTAAGATGAAATTGTAAATCAAAAGAGACTAGTGAACAAATGTAATCAAGAGCTTGTTCATGATTGATCTCCCATGCTTGTAGAGAATCAACATCAATAGTTGCATGAATAGATTCAATTACATATCTTGTGCAACCTTTTTCCCTTAGATAATTCCATACTAGTTTTTTCCATGATTCATAATTATATGGAGTTAGGAGTTCAATTTGAGATTTCCCCATTGTACTAACACACAACAAAAAGAACCAATGCAATAATAAAAATACAAGATCACATCCCCCCCAAATTCACTAGATCAAAAATCAGCCCCCCAGATATTACAAGTTGGGTAGTTTATAGTTTAGTGTGTTTACAAAGATTTTTTTTTTTTGAGTTACACGGATCAGTAAACTCATAATGGCTGAAATTAAAATTTCTGATATAAAATGAACCAAATATAAAATATCAAAAAATAATCTTTTTAAATGCGTAGTACTCTTCAGTAGCTTTCCAACAGTATCTTGTTTGTTAGAAAAGGAGTCTGGATGTGCAAGATATGGCTCCTAGACTACAAAAAGGAACTTTTGACATTGATAGAACAAAAAATATCAAAAATGGAAAATAAGAAGATAAAACCTCTAGATCTAGATAGAGCTTTGAAAGAGCTTTCTAACAATATCTTATTTTCCCAATTTCGACACCTGATGCTCAAGTTATGAGCAAAACACCAACGGGTGTTCTCGAAGGGCATGTTTTGACAGTTGGATGAATGCCAATCTTAAAATAATGACTTGGCATAGTTGAATAAGCTTTAAATTTGATGGCCTTATGGTTGTCACCACAAAGAAAATAAACTACATGTTGTTGCCTCGATTTGCATTCTGAGCAGCCTATTGGACAATTTCTTTGCCTTAGATGTTTCTGTCACCAAAATGGGGTAAATTTTATATCAAAATTTGTCTCTTGGCCATTCTGGATGCAATGGAAGGGTCTGTTTGGCTTGAAAATGCTCTTTTTTGCATGTTATTCTCCATATCCGAGCTGAAAAACCTTGTTTTGTAACTTTTGCAAATGATCTCCTAAAAGGATGAAACGAAATCTAATCTTGACTTTCTCGAGCCTTCTGGACACAATGGTGGAATCAAAATTTCTCTCTAGATCCTTCAAGGTGCTGCAATCAACCAGATCAAGAAAAACAAATATATGCAAAATATGGAGATTATTGAATCTAATCTTTCAAAAGATGCTCTGATACCATGTTAGAATCTGTTAAAAATAGAAATAACCCAAAATCCATTTGAAAGTATTAGATCACTAATTGGAAATGAAATCAATAGAATAACAATATTTATATTATCTTGATGTTATTATGCATCAAGGAAAATAAGCTATCCTAGAAATTACAATGTATTTCCAATATGGAGAATACAATTAGCAATATATTTCCAAGATGTCAAATACATGAGATCTAGACTATTTATATAGGCAAGAGATGCTAGGAGGCTTGGACATGGTTGAGAAGAGTAGTTGGAGTCAACCAACTACTAAATAAAGTAGTTGGAGTAATTGGACTCAACTACATATTAGAAGTAGTTGGAGTCAACCAACTACCAAATAAAGTAGTTGGAGTAATTTGACTCAACCACATCTTAGGAGTAGTTGGAATCAAGGTAGGACCCAACAATATCCTCCTAATATTATTCAAAATTGAATAATTCCTCCTAAAATAGTTCACCTGGTTAAACTTAAGTAATGAGTAAAATGGTAAAGAACCATTTACTCTAATAGGTAAATCCCGACACTCGATAAACATGCTCAGTTAAACCTATATTCTGATAGCTTTAAGTTCTACCTTGTATCTTTTTAGTGTGAAGGCTTTGTATGCTTAACCAATTGACTTCTTCTCTCCTTATTCTAACCTTTATCGACTAAGTAACTTATGATTATTGACTAAACTCATTTGATACTAATGACAATCCATAATGCTCAAGTAGAGATACCAAGATCTCCACATAACCAGCAAGAATTTCACTCCAAGACACACCAATTTTACAATTCCAAAGACAAGGGGATCTAAGAAAAATGGCCCAAATATTGCGTGCATAAAAAAAATCAAAAAAAAGATGCTCAAAGGTTTCAACTAAATTACAAAGGCTACAAATAATAGGAGTTAATCTTATAGAAGATAAGATTTGACCCACAACAAGTTTTTTATCAGAAGCAGCCACCTAAAACAAACTTTTTTTGGTTCATCTTTTCTCTTCCAAAAAAAATCAAAAAAGAATTACTAATAAGAAAAGGAATGATTGATCCCCAACACTAGAAGACATGTGAGATGATAGAGGATTCCTTTTTAATAATGTGATACAATTGTTTAGAAGTTGAAATCAACAAATTGTCATCTATCCATTTAATGTTCTTAAGAAAGGAATCAGAGTCTATAATATCTCCCTTCAAATTACCATTCAATGCCTTATTGATGAGGGTATAAATCTTCTTCTGTGAAGAAGGAATATTGTATTTAGAACTAATAAAATCCCATGACCCTAGGTGCCCATCCATCAAGATATCCTAAATAAGAGAGATCCCTTTCATATTCCAAATTTTTGCAGAACAACTTTGAGTAAGAGCTAGAGGTTTACAATTATAATATGGCCCCCACAAAATATAACTATCCCTGACAATATAGAAAGGAGGACCACCTATAGCACCCATGTCTGGAATGAAATCTCTCACTTGAATCCATGTTTTCCAAAAAGAATGAAATTTTTTGAGCCAAACAACTTCAATTTGTAGTCCCCCATCACAATGTCATAGATCGAAACATCCCTCCATTATTTCCCTTTTCTGATAACTGGTCTCTCAATGTTATTCTTGATAAGAACCTTCCAAGGTTCATTACCCCAAAGTTTTTTACATATCCATTTAGCTATCAGGGAAATTCCATGAACTTTGATGTCTTTCAGCCCCAATCCTCCATGTCTTTGCTCTTGACAACACCATTCCCATTTCACACAATATCTCTTCCTATTACCATGACCATCAGACCATAGAAAATCTCTAAGAATCTTTTCCAACATGTTAACTTGACTATTTGCAAACAACCATGCCAAAGCATAATACATATGGTGAGAAGAGAGAACCTTTTGTACAATTTGCATCCTACCAACAATAGAAAGGTTTTGAGTCTACCATTTTATGTGCTTTTTGTTAATTTTATCATAGATCCAATCCCATAGGCAACCAATATTGGGGTCAATGGAGAAAGGTATACCCAAATACCTAAAAATATTGTTAGGTCCAGCCCATTTCCATCCCTTTAATTTTAACCAGTCAGGAGGTTCCTCTAACCATCCCAACATAGTAGACTTGTGAGGAGATATTTTAGAACCCAATGCGTTAAAGAAAAATTCAAGCCTTTCAACTACAATGTCAAAATTACCTTGTTTGATTTCTAGAAAGAGTGTTGTGCCATCTACAAACTAAGCATTTATTAATTCTTCCTTATTGGGGAGAGATATGCCTTTGATAATAGGACCTTGTTGGGATAGGAAAGATATAGTACTGAGAGGGGAGGGGTGAATCAGTACCCTACAAATTTTTTACTAAATTAACATTTTGCAATGGTAGTGTCTATCTAACCAACTAAATCCATTGTTTGCAACATACATTCAAATAACTTTGTAAATGTAAAGTGCATGAAAACAAATAATAAATCATTCATGAAATGTAACACATGACTCAAGTATTTTGGTTACACGGAAACCCTTGTTAGAAGGTAAAAACTACGGTGGGGATGACACCCACAAATTCTTCACTACTGTAATAAATAAAGTGATGTCAGTTAAGGATACAATTTTGATCACTTCTAGTGATCTTACCATGTTAGGAGTAACATAAGATCGATTAGATCTACCTTGTAAAAGGATTTTAGCAACACCAAATAAGTGTGCACTCAGTTAGGAAATTTACAATAGATGGTTAAGTCTACTTTGTTAAGAGATTTACAATCCTGCTATAATAGTTAAATGATGATAGAAAATATATGTAAATGACAACTTCAACTTGTCTAAATAAGATCTATGAAATACTAAATAGATTTCACCTTGATGTGTAGTATATTACTCACTAATCTACTCGGTCGCCTTGTATTTTTTTGATAAACTAAATACCATCTCTGATAATTGTTCATTCATGTAAACCTTTTTTTGAATTATGATGTCCTATAAGCGGCTACTACTTCATGATCTCCTTGTGATTTCTTTGAGTCAAAATGACATCAATTACAATTATATAGAAAATTTCTTTGACCTAATTAGGTTTACAACAACTTAGAAAACCTAAGATCTATAGTGTACAAAAATAAGCTTGATCTGACTATTATATAGGAATCATCACAACATTTAATGATTACATCCATAATAAATGTGCCTCAATCTTGGTAATATGTATATAGATCCTTGTAAACCATTTTCATAGATATATGTGTCATTGTTGATTACTATATTATTTCCTAAACAACTCGGTAAACATTGCATTCTCTGTTCAATGAATTAACTGATGCTCAGTGTGTAGAATGCTCAGTGTTCACTGACTTGGTGCTTGGTATACTCAGATGCTTAGTAAACATACCTGGTTAACCATGTGTTCTTTTATCTTTAGGTTCTACCTTGTAACTTCTTGGTATGAAGGCTTTGTAAGTTCAACCGACTAGCTTGAATAGCTCCTTATTCCATCTTTTACTAACTAATCATCTTAGATTACTGACTGATCATAGTTGATACTAATGACAACACTTAATGCTCAAATAGAGATAACAATCTCCCCCTTTGGCATTAGTATCAAATCCATAATTTATATGTATTGAATATGCTTAAAAAACATTCTAACTCCATATATACATATACATCAAAATTTTACTAACTCTTCTAAAAAAACTCCCCCTTGGTGCACGCTATTGATATGTAGTGAAGCACATTGGCATATACATGATTTCCCCATTTTTGAAATTAATGCAAAAACAAAATGTACTTACAGCTTATCAAATATGTGCTGATGGGTTTTCTGCAATGAAGCTAAGAGGTTTTCCCATTCCTCTTTCAAGTTGGTACGAGCAATGTGCTCAAAAAGGACTTTTGCATGTATATCAAAAATGTTCTCCACAACTGATATTTTAGGAGTGGTGGCTAATACCTTACCCTTTTCAACATGTCGATCAACTATCGTCAAATGTGGTAGCAGCTTGGCTTGTAACTTGGTGACTTGGTCCCTTATTATTTCTTCCTACTTCCTTAGGTCTACCCTCAACCACCTCAATTCTTGTACTTTATGTATATGCTTATGGAAATCATTTGGCTCGATTAGAGAAGCATTTGAATTGGCTAAGATGTCTGTGTCTAGCTTCTTGATCTTCTCACCAACCTTAGCAATGAATGTTTCCACAGTGCATAATTTAAACAAAATTTGTATAATATTTTAAGTTATAGATTGTAGCTCGGTTATAACCTTGGAAAGATTTACCTTATTGATACTCACTTCTTGGCTGATTTTCTCTGCAAGTTTTAATTGGATATTTTCTTCTACCCTCTCTTCTATCCTTTTCTCTACATGTATGTGTGGGCCATTGATATGACTTGTAAGAGATGCAAGTTGGTCCAATATTGGAGTGCCTTCATTTATTTGGGTCCATCAGGAACAACTTGTTGAAGAATGTCTCTTACATCCTCTAAAATCTTCTTACTGTTACTCTCCTTCCTAAGTTTCTCTTGTGTTTCCTTCTGTGTGCACAGTTCTCCATACTTTGTTAGGTCTTCAAGGTCCAAATTCCTTGGGTCACATTCTAGAATTTCAATTATCTCATCCAAGGTGACTGGACCTTTCCCATGTTTCTTCTTCTTCTTCTTCATCCTTTCCTGAAACTGCTCAAAATAAATATCTTGTACACTCAAAAAAATTTCACCCAATTTTTGAATCAAATAATTTACTTGTAATGTCACTGGCTTTTCAGTAGTCCAATCAATATTAACAATAGAGTGAAAAAAATTTGCACATACAAGAATATGCAAAGTAACAGTGATCCAAACTTACATGTATTCAATTTTGCTGACTGAATTGTTTTCACGTTCTCCTCAACTTGTTTCAACAACAACTCGGTGAGGTCCATCTGAAATCCCTTTTTCACCATCTTGTAATCAATATCTACTACTCCACACAGTACACTATTGGGTCTACTTGATTGAAAAATTTTGTACCCAATAACATATGCACTGAACTTGCTTTCAAGATCCATGATTGTGTTAAGTTTCAATCCTCTACCATCCCATTCTTCTCCAATGGCTTTCTCTAGCTCGGTTCTTATTGCTCTCCGTAGTGCTTTGACTTTGCCAGTGGTAAGGTAGCCTATTACTACATGTATGATATCCTTTGTTATTTTCATGGGCTCATGAAGCCATAGTTTTTCATCATGAAAATGACTCAAAACAATTCTTATCCACTCATTCCTAAATACCTTCAAGAAATGTAGTGTATTTATCAAACCCTTGACTCTCAAATCCTCGTGATCATCCTTTAATTTCCCATTAATACTTAGCTCTTGAAATGTGGAAATGAGATCAAAATCACCAATCTCACTAATCTTATAGTGAATGTAGGTGCATATGTCTTCAACTAGAAAAACCCTAGGCGGTATGCTTGAAAAAGCTCTGATTTTGTCAATTTGCAAAGAAAATTTGGGGTGAAGTTTGTACTTTGGCTCATTACATGTATTAGAAATGAACAACCTAACTTCAACCTCATCTACATTCTTAGATTTGTTAACTTTAGATGCTGACGCCATTTTTCTTCATTTAGGGTTTTGGGAAACATCAAATAAACAACTCGGTGATGATAACACTTACTCGTAACAATGATGAAAACTGCTCAGAATCCTTCAAATATTTGTTCAATTGCTTTGAAAATATTTTGCTCAAATTCTCTCTATAGACTCTTAGCTCTTTGTGATCGTAGTGTGAAAAATAAGCTAAGTCCTTCATATATTTATTGAATTTTCAACTTCCCACTCAAACCTTTTTGTAATAAATGCTCAACCTAACATAGGTCGGTGAAAACTATCACACTCAGTGTATACCAAGAAATGTCATAAGCTTGGTTAACACATGAAAATTCCACTCAGTTAATACTGGCACTTGGTTAACCTTGTTGATAGTTATCGACTGACAACTTCTCACTTGGTCTAGCATATACTGACTCTAAACACTTAAAGCTCAAAACATGTAAAACCATAATGTATCTTACTTCATGTAGATTTGGTATGTGAAAACTTGATATAAGAAACTATATGATAGATATAACCAGCTAGAGTTAGTAGTTTCATATCTACCTTTTCATCTTAGGTGGGTGGCGATGTCACCCAATCCAATGGATGAGGTGTCCCTGACTGCATTACTTGGGTCAACATTATCACCTGATCTTTTCTCTACATAGTGTTTCTTATCCTCATGATATCTTCAATTGTATTTTAAATCTCATAGATTTGTGTTTCTTGTGCTCGGTCTCTCCAATCTTTACTTAAGTGACCGACCTTGTGACAATGTAAACATTCCATACCAGTACTTGTCCAGCTATGAGATCTACCTCTCCAGTTCTTCCTCATGTAGTTAGCTACAATATGTCCATATCTTCCACATGATGTACAGTTAACACATGTATTATAATCCCAAATATAAGCATTACCTTTTCTTCTCGATCGATAGGTCTTTTTTTGTCCCTTCAGTGTCTAGACTTTCTTCATCTTTGTTCTTCATTATTGTGAGGTATGTCCATCCATGTTGCATGTGTGATAGTGCTTCTCCATGTAGAGTTTGTTAGGAGTGTTATTCAACTTAGATTTGCATTCATGTGCTTGATGTTCACACTTTTTACAACTATAACAATAACCATTAAACTTAGGAGTGGTTTTAGGATTACCTTTTTCTTTACTCCTACAAACATTTGATGTGTGGCCCAGTTTACCACAGTGATAGCATAAAATTTTCTTAGGTCATTGACTCTTGTAGGCATTCATATGTTCATCTTTCTTAGATGATTCACCTTGATCAGTATAGCCTAATCTAGTAGTACTTCCAAGTCCTCGTTGACTGATCAAAAATTCATCAATTTTCTTGGAACTATCTTCAATCTTTTTAATCATTTCATTATGATGTTGCTACATCTTGACTTCATTTTTTAGTCTTTCATTCTCTTCTCTAAGTTCACCAATGTCCTCAAGTTTCCTTGTCATCTCACTATTCACTCAGTTGATTTCTTGACTCGCAACAACTATCTGATTAGATATCTCAAAGTGATGCTCGGTGAGTCCTAGCATCTCAGATTCTTTGTCTTGTATTTTTTCAGTCATTTGTCTTTTTTCTTCAACAGCCAAGTTTCTTTCTTGTTCAGATTGTCTAGCATTATTCATTACATCAATCATTCTTACCATTTGTGCTTCTTGACCAATCTATAGGGCTTTAACTTGTTTTGTTAGATGGAGATCTTTCTCACATAAATCAGATCAACTTCCTTCAGATATGTTAGATACACTACCTGAACCAATCTAGTATTCTCAAATGGATCATGAATATCCTCTTCATGATAATCAATCTCACAATGTCGAATAGATGTATCTTTTCTCTGAACTAGTAAATTCTTCAATTCATCCCTTTCTTGCTTGTATTTCTCATTGAAGATTTGCATCTGAATCTTTTGATTTTTAATTGTCTTGTCCAACTTATATCTCTCCATCTTTAGATCTTTCCTCTTCAGTGATTAAACTTCCAAATAAGATATCTAGCTATGATACCAATTATTATGATAGGAATTATATAGTAATGAGAGGGGAGGGGTGAATCAATACCCTCAAAAACTTTTATTGAATTAAAAATCTACAATAGTAGTGTCTATCTAACCAACTAAATCCATTTTTTTCAACATACATTCAAATAAATTTGTAAATGTAAAGTGCATGAAAATAAACAATAAATCATTCATGAAATGTAGCACATGACTCAAGTATTTTGGTTACATAGAAACTCTTGTTAGAAGGTAAAAAATTTGGTGGGGATGACACCCACAAATTCTTCACTACTACAGTTAATAAAGTGATGTCGGTTAAGGCTATAATTGTGATCACTTACGGTGATCTTCCCGTATTAGGAGTAATATAAAATCGATTGGATCTACCTTGTAAAAGGATTTTAGCAACACCAAATAAGTGTCCACTTAGTTAGGATATTTACAACAAACGGTTAAGTCTACTCCATTAAGAGATTTACAATCCTGCTATAATGGTTAAATGATAACAGAAAATATATGCAAATGAAAACTTCAAATTGTTTGAATAAGATCTATGAAATACTAAATAGATTTCACATTGATGTGTATTATATTACTCACTTTTCTCCTCGGTAGCCTTGTATGTTTCAGATAAACTAAACACTATCTCGGATAACTGCTCATTCATGTAAACCCTTGTCTAAATTCCAATCTCATGTAAACAACTACTACTTCATGATCTTCTTGTCATGTCTTTGTGTCAAAATGACATCAATTACAATTATATAGAAAATTTCTTTGACCTAATTAGGTTTACAACAACTTAGAAAACCTAAGATCAATGGTGCACAAAAAATAACCTTGATCTAACTATTACATAGGAATCATCACAACATTTAATGATTACATTCATAATAAATGTGCCTCGATCTTGGTAATAAATTTATAGATCTGTGTAAACCATTTGCATAGATATATGTGCCATTATTGATTACTATGTCATTTCCTAAACAACTTGGTAAACACTACATTCTCTATTCGGTGAATTAACTAATGCTCGGTGTGTAGAATGCTCGGTGTTCACTGACTCAGTGCTTGGTATACTTTGATGCTTGGTAAACATACTCAGTTAAACTTGTGTTCTTTTAACTTTAGGTTCTACCTTGTAACCGCTCAGTATGAAGGCTTTGTAAGTTCAACCAACTAGTTTGAATAGATCTTTATTCCATCCTTTATTGACTAATCAGCTTAAATTACCGACTCATCTTAATTGATACTATTGACAACACTTAATTCTCAAATAGAGATAACAATCTCCCCCTTTGGCATTAGTATCAAAACCATGATGTATATGTACCGAATATACTTCAAAAATGTTCTAACTCCATATATACATATACATCAAAATTTTACTAACTCTTCTACAAAAACTCCCCCTCGATGCATGCTCCCAGTATGTAGTGAAGTACATTGGCATATACATGATTTCCTCCTTTTTGAAAGTAATGCTAAAACAAAATGTACTTATAGCTTATCAAATATGTGCTGGTGGGTTTTCTACAATGAAGCTAAGAGGTTTTCCCATTCCTCTTTCAAGTTGGTAAGAGCAATGTGCTCAAGATTGACTTGTGCATGCATATCAAAAATGTTCTCCAAAACTGATATTTCAAGGATGATGACTAATACCTTAGCCTATTCAATATGTCGCTCAATTATCTTCAAATGTGGTAGTAGCTCAACTTGTAACTCGGTGACTTGGTCACTTATTATTTCTTCCTTCTTCCATAGGTCTACTCTCAACCACCTCAAGTCTTGTACTTTATGTATATGCTTATGGAAATAATTTGGCTTGGTTAGAGAGGTATTTGCACTAGCTAAGATGTTTGCATCTATCTTCTTGATCTTCTCACTGACCTTGGTAGTGAATGTTTCCACGGTGCATAATTTAAACAAAAATTGTATAATCTTCTTAGTTATAGATTGTAGCTTAGTTATAACCTCCAAAAGCTTTACCTTATTGATAGCCACTTCTTGTCTAATTTTCTCTACAAGTTTTAATTGGACTTTTGCTTCTTCCCTCTCTTCTATCCTTTTCTCTACATCTATGTATGGGGCATTGATATGACTTGTAAGAGATGCAATTTGGTCCAATATTGGAGTGTCTTCATTTATTTGGACGTTGGGAACAACCTACTGAAGAATGTCTCTTACATCCTCTAGAATCTTCATGCTTTTACTCTCCTTCCTAAATTTCTCTTATGTTTCCTTCTATGTGCACAGTTCTCCACACTTTCTTAGTTCTTCATGGTTCAAAGTCCTTGGGTCACATTCTAGAATTTCTATTATCTCATCCAAGGTGACTAGCCCTTTCCCATGTTTCTTCTTCTTCTTGCTCTCTTATGGAGATGACTTAACAAATGGAACTAGAGCTTTTACCTCTAAGTTTGTCTTATCTTGCTCATTTGACACTATATCATCCTTCTTCTTCTCCTCAATGAACTGAGTCTCAGTTGATTGAGTGGGAACCTCTGATGTAGTGTCGGTGAGGGTTTTTTTGGTGGTGTTTGTCAAATTAGGATCTTCCTGTGTGTATGTGTCATCCTCTTTCTCCTTAGGCTCATTTGATTCTACAGTGCCTTGTGTGCTTATTCCTTTCTCCCCTATTGTATCCTACTATTTCTCATGGATTGAGCCTTTAGGTTCCTTTTTTGATATGATTTCAACTACTTGAACTAATATAGGAACATCACATGGTATAATACTTACTATTGGCTTGGTGGGAACTTGTTCATCTGTTTGAGCTCCAGCAACATTGATGTCCTCATCATCCTTAACTTCATCAAGATCTCCATTAGTTATGTCTTCTATAAGTACATCATTTGAACCATCATTGATTCTAGTTATTATCACCTACTCGAGTGCATCCTGGCACACGTCTTGGCAGTTAGTGGCAATATTTGTATTAGTCACCTCAGTGTTTGATAGATTAATAGTGTCCTTTGTGACCAAATCTACATCATCTAAATTGATGCCTTTGTCTTTTCTCTTAAACCTCCTCTCGAGTATTATGGCCAATGCCATCTTGTCTACTTCATCTTGGGCTTGGAGAATAGAAGTCCATAACAATTGACTATTCTCATCAACATCCTCCAGATTTTCATCAACTATTTGTAGTACTCTGATTTTCACTAGGAATCTTTTGGAGTACTGCTTCATTATCTCATCAACCTCAAGGACTGTAAATGTTGGCATCACCAATACTAGGGAATGTTCCCTCATTTTCTTCTTGGTACTTATAGCATAATTCCATCTAGCTGATATTTGATCATACAAACTTTTTGGTACATACTTGGAAAACTCTACTGGTACCTTTTTGAATTTGATTATGATTTGTATTACTGCCTCCTCTATCTTGTTCTGGTCCTCGGTTGACAAATGTTCAAACCAACTTATTTTTGGATTGCTAAGACCTCCAGTGTCTATTATAGCTTCTACAACCTCATCAACTGATTGATCCTTATTCACAACTACCTTGAATTGATTTAGATCATCTTCTATGTCATCAATGTCATCTTTTCCTCTTATCAACTTCCTTCTTTTCTTTGGTGCCTCAGAGGTAACTTGAGTACCTCACTTCTTCTTATAAGTCTTGGTCAGTGTAGGCCTTGAAATCTTTACAACTCCTTTATTTGGTGATGGTGAAGTTGTAGTGGTTGACCTTGATCATGCTCTAGTTTGTACTTTTGCCTTCTTTTTCTTAGGAGTGGGCTTAACTGGTATAGCTTTTGCATCTCTGTCAGACTCGGTTGCCTCTTCATCATATGCAGTGTCAGTAAGAAGTAACTGACCCTCGGTTGCTACCTCAACCAGAATGTCCTCAGATGCCTTAGCATCATCTTCATCTTCTCCAAATTGTTTAACTAGTTTGCTCATCATTTTTCTTGACTTCTTAGTAATTTTACCAATAACTAAATATGTTTTTATTCTTTGTTTTACTTCCTCATAGGTTCCAAACCTAGTAGCTTTAGGATCCTTAGGCTCTTCCAGTAAATCCTTGATTGACCTTGAAGCTTGATCAATATATATCTCATATCCCATTGGGGCTAACCACTTTGTTCTCAGTTCAACTACTTTTATTAGTGTGTAATTTGTGTCCACTAGGAAACAAATATCATGTTCTTATTATTCAATCAAATGTCTTGGTATTCTACTCCTAGCATTCATCATGTCCTTAAACTCCTCAAAATAAACATCCATTATGCGCACAAAATTTTCACCCAATTTTTGAATTAAATCATTTATTTGTAATGTCACTGGCTTGTCAGTAGTCTAGTCAATATTATTGATGGAGGGGAAAAAATTTTCCACATAAAATAATATGCAAAGTAACAGTGATAAAAAATTACATGTATTCAATTTTTCTGACCAAATTGTTTTCATGTTCTCCTCAACTTGTTTCAACAACAACTCGGCGAAGTCCAGCTGAAATCCCTTTTTCACCATCTTGTAAGCAATATCTACTACTCCACATGGTACACTATTGGGTATTCTTGATTGAAAAATTTTGTACCCAATAACATATGCACTGAACCTGATTTCAGGATCTATTATTTTGTTAACTTTCAATCCTCTACCATCACATTATGCTCCAGTGGCTTTCTTTAGCTTGGTTCTCAGTGCACTCTTCAATGCTTCTACTTTGTCAATGGTGGGGTAGCCTGGTACTGCATGTATGATATCCTTTTTTATTTTCATGGGCTCATGAAGCCATAGTTTTCCATCATGAAAATGACTCAAAACAATTCTTATCCACTCCTTCCTAAATACCTTCAGGAAATGTAGGGTATATATCAAACCCTTGACTCTCAAATCCTCGTGATCATCGTTTAATTTCCCATTAACACTTAGCTCTTGAAATGTGGAAATGAGCTCAAAATCACCAATCTCACCAATCTTATAGTGAATGTAGGTGCCTATGTCTTCAAATAGAAAAACCCTAGGTGATATGCTTGAAAAAGCTCTGATTTTGTGAATCTACAAAGCAACTTTGGGTGAAGTTTGTACTTTGACTCATTACATGTAGCAAAAATGAACAACCTAACTTACTCCTCATCTACATTCTTAGATTTTTTAACTGTAGATGCTAATGCCATTATTCATCGTTTAGGTTTTTTGGAAACATCAAATAAACAACTAAATGATTATAACACTTACTCGTAACAACGATGAAAACTACTTAAAATCCTTCAAATATTTGTTCAACTTCTTTGAAAATATCTCACTCAAATTCTCTCTAAAGACTCTTAGCTCTTTGTGATCATAGTGTGAAAAATAAGCTAATTCCTTTTTTTATTTATATAATTTTCAACTTCCTGCTCAAACCTTTTTACAATAAATGCTCAGCCTAACATGTCTCGGTGACAACTATCACACTCAGTGTATACCACAAAATGTCATAAGCTCGGTTGACACATGAAAATTCCACTTGGTTAATACTAGCACTTGGTTAACCTTGTTGATAGTTACCGACTGACAACTTGTCACTTGGTCTAACATATACCGACTGTAAATACTTAAAGCTCAAAACATGTAAAACCATAATGCATCTTACTTCATGCAGATTTGGTATGTGAACACTTGATATAATGAACTATATGATAGATATAACCAATTCAAATTAGTAGTTCTGTATATACCTTTTCAACTTAGGTCGAGGTGGTCATGTCACCCAATCTAATGGATGAGGTGTCACTGACTGCATTACTTGACTCAATATTATCACTTGATGCTTTTCTCCACATAGTGTTTCTTATCCTCATGATATCTTCAATTGTATTTCCATTCTCATAGATTTTTGTTTCTGGTGTTCAGTCTCTGCAATCTTTACTTAAGTGACCAACCTTGTGACAATGTAAACATTTCATACCAATAGTTGTCCAGCTACGAGATCTACCTCTCCAGTTCTTCCTCATGTAGTTAGTTGCAATATATCCATATCTTCCACATGTTGTACAATTAACCCATGTGTTATAATCCCAAGTATAAGCATTACCTTGTCTTCTTGATTGATAGGTATTGTTTTGTCCTTTCGGTGTCTACACTTTCTTCATCTTTGTTCTTCATTCTTGTGAGGTATGTCCATGCATGTTGCAAGTGTGACAGTGCTTCTCCATGTAGGGTTTGTTAGGATTCCTATTCAACTTATATTTTCACTCATGTTCTTGATGTCCATACTTGTTACAACTATAACAATAACCATTAAACTTAGGAGTGGTTTTAGGATTACCTTTTACTTTACTCCTATAAACATTTGATGTGTGGCCCAGTTTACCACAGTGATAGCATAAAATTTTCTTTGGTCGTTGACTCTTGTAGGCATTCATATGTTCATATTTCTTAGATGATTCACCTTGTTCGGTATAGTCTAATCCAATAGTACTTCCAAGTCCTCTTTGACTGATAAAAAATTCATCAATTTTCTTGGAACTATCTTCAGTATTTTTAATCATTTCATTATGTTGTTGTTGCATCTTGACTTCATTTTTTAGTCTTTCATTCTCTTCTCTAAGTTCACCAATGTCCTCAAGTTTTCTTGTCAGCTCACTATTCACTCAGTTGATTTCGTGACTCACAACATACATCTGATTAGATATCTCAAAGTGATGCTCGATGAGTCTCAGTATCTCAGATTCTTTCTCTTGTAGTTTCTCGGTCATTTGTCTTTTGTCTTCAACAACCAAGTTTCTTTCTTGTTCATCTTGTCTATCATTTTTTATTACGTCAATCATTCTTACCATTTGTGCTTCTTGACAGATCTACATGGCTTTAACTTGTTCAATTAGATGAAGATTTTTCTTAGATAAATCAAATAAACTTCCTTCAATTATGTCAAATACACTACCTGAACTAGATCCAGTATTCTCAAATGGATCATCAATATCTTTCTCATGATAATCACTCTCATAGTGTCGAATGGCCATATCTTTTCTCTGAACCAGTAACTTCTTCAATTCATCCCTTTCTTGCATGTATTTCTCAATGAATATTTGCATCTGAATCTTTTGATTTTCAATTATATTGTCCAACTAATATCTCTCCATCTTTAGATCTTTCCTCTTCAGTGATTAAACTTCCAAATAAGAGATCTAGCTTTGATACCAATTTTTGGGATAGGAAAGATATACTACTAAGAGGGGAGGGGTGAATTAGTACCCTCAAAAACTTTTACTGAATTAACAATCTACAATAGTAGTGTCTATCTAACCAATTGAATCCATTGTTTGCAACATACATTCAAATAACTTGTAAATGTAAAGTGCATGATAAAAAACAATAAATCATTCATGAAATGTAACACATGACTCAAGTATTTTGGTTACATAGAAACCCTTGTTAGAAGGTAAAAACTATGGTGGGGATGACACCCACAAATTCTTCACTACTGCAGTAAATAAAGTGATGTTAGTTAAGGCTACAATTGTTATCACTTCTGGTAATCTTACCCTATTAGGAGTAACATAAGATCGATTATATTTACCTTGTAAAAGGATTTTAGCAACACCAAATAAGTGTGCACTCGGTTAGGAAATTTACAACAGACGATTAATTCTACTCGGTTAAGAGATTTACAATCCTTCTATAATGGTTAAAATGGTAATAGAAAATATCTACAAATGACAGCTTCAACTTGTCTGAATCAGATCTATGAAATACTAAATAGATTTCACATTGATGTGTAGTATATTACTCATTGTTCTACTCAGTAGCCTTGTATGTTTCTAAGAAACTGAATACTATCTCTAATAACTGCTCATTCATGTAAACCCTTGTCTGAATTCTAATTTCCTGTAAGCGGCTACTACTTCATGATCTCCTTGTCATTTCTTTGTGTCAAAATGACATTAATTACAATTATATAGAAAATTTCTTTGACCTAATTAGGTTTACAACAACTTAGAAAACCTAAGATCTAGGGTGTACAAAAATAACCTAGATCTGACTATTACATAGGAATCATCACAACATTAAATGATTACATCCATAATAAATGTGCCTCAATCTTGTAATACATTTATAGATTCATGTAAATTGTTTGCATAGAGATATGTGCCAGTAGTTATTACTATGTCATTTCCTGAACAACTCGATAAACACTACATTCTTAGTTCGGTGAATTAACTGATGCCCGATGAGTAGAATGTTTGGTGTTTAGTGACTCAGTGCTTAGTATACTTTGATGCTTGGTAAACATACTCAGTTAAACCTTTGCTCTTTTAGCTTTAGGTTCTTCCTTGTAACTACTTGGTATGAAGGCTTTGTAAGTTCAACCGACTAGCTTTAATAGCTCCTTTTTCCATCTTTTACTGACTAATCAGCTTAGATTACCGATTGATCTTAGTTGATACTAATGACAACACTTAATTCTCAAATAGAGATAACAGACCCAAACTTTGTGTCCTTAGGATATAATAGAGAGCATCTGCAGTATTTACAAACAAGGAAGGGGCAATTGGACACCCTTTCCTAATGGATCTCTGGAGCATTATAGATTATGAGAGAGAGCCATTAACATCAATGACTATAGAAGAATCCCTAAATAGGATGCTAATCCATTTACAATAGTATTTAGGAAAACCAAAGGCCTTTAACATTCTTGACACAAATTTCCATTCCACCTTGTCATATGCTTTTTTAATATCTAACAAAATCATAGCCACCTCCTATTCATCGGCTCAGGCCCAATGCATAGCTTCCTAGTTGGTAACCAAATTTTCTAAAAATTACCTTCCTTGAATAATTCTAGTTTGTGTATTAGAGCTAAAGTTGTACAGTAGAGGAGAAATTCTTCTAGATAAAACTTTAGCCAGAATCTTGTAGGAAAGATTCAAGAGGGTAATGGGCTTCCAATTTTTAACTAAAGTTATATCTCTTGTTTTAGGTAAAATCTTAACAAGCCCTCTATTGATAAAAGCTCCAAGAGAGACTTTATTCATGGCATCTTCATAGACATTCAGTAATTCAAGTCCTATTCATTCTTTATTCCTTTTGTAGAACTCAGTCATGAGTCCATCCAATATAGGTGCTTTGTCATTAGAAAAGGAATCAATAGCTTCTTTTATTTCATCGAGACATATAGGTTTACCAAGATAAGAGGCTTTAAGTTCTAATATTTTATTGGGGATAAGTTTGAGGTACTTATTTAATCCCTCTTGACTATATGAAGAAAAATCTGAGAACAACTCATTATAAAATTGGTGAAAAACATCTTTAATGACCTCTAGATTATTGGTGTTACCAGACTCCAATTGTATTTCTTTAATCAACTCCCTTTTCTATTTATCTTTGATGATGTTAAAAAAGTAACCAGATCCTTTATCTCCCTCATTAATCCAATTCATTCTAGCTCTGATTTTCTAACCTTGAATCTTATATCTTTGTATCAACCTCAAATTATGTTTAGCAGTTGCTAATTCAACTTCCAGAACTGGGTCCATGCCTTTAGTCTCCAATTCTTTCTCAATGTTATTCAAATTGCTCTGCTAGAAAGATTCTTCTCTATTTCTATCCATTGCAAGTTTTTTGCCAATGATTTGAAAAATGCTCTTCGATGCTTCACCAACAACTCCCATATTTATATAGGATATAAAAGAGGATTACAAGGTTTAGTCAGAGAAGTAACCATCTCAATGGCTTCCACATTATCTGGGTCATCAACTAAGGACACATTAAGCTTAAAAGACTTATATTTCTTCACATCAAGCTCCGTATCATCAGTTCATTCTACTTTAATGTAGGACTGAATAGGTGAATGGTGTGAAATAGAGGTCGGGCAAACCACAACTAGAGCATTGCCACCTTCAAAGATAAATGAGAAGGCAGAGGCATCCCCATAAAACCTATCAAGTCTACAATACACCCTCTATTTTTCCTTCTGATTGTTTCACCATATGAACCAAATATCTTGAAATTTTTTTTGCATATGTTCCATAGGGTCAATAAGATTAAATTTTCTTTTGAATTTTTGCCAAAAGAACATCTCATTACCTTTCCACAAATGGTTAAGTCCTCCCAATTTTTCTACACTGTGCTCTACCATAGTAAAATCCCCTACAAAAAGCTAAGGGTTATTGGGAAGACAGAGAAAACACCACTCCTACAGTTCTCTCTCTCTCTCTCTCTCTCTCTCTCTCTCTCTCTCTCTCTCTCTCTCTCTCTCTCTCTCTCTCTCTCTCTCTCTCTCTCTCTCTCTGTTGTTGTTAGCTGCATATACATTACAAATCCCAATCTTCTCTTGATCAATCCTTAAAATCACCCAAAGGATTCTCTGACAGGGTGAACACCCATGGCTAACAATCTGATCAGCCCACTTAGGATTAATGAGAATGGCCACCCCCCCTTTTGCCCTCTCATGATTAGAATGGAAACCTATAGCTTTCTCCCAAAGAAACTTGAGAATAGTATAATCTTGAAAACCTACAACTTTTATTTCTAGCAAGCAAATAATATCCTTGAACACCAACTGATTACACCATCTACTAACTGTATACTTCCTATCTAGCATTTCTAACCCTCTAACATTCCAACTATGAATGTGCATCATGATCAACTATTTGGAGGAAGGTTTTGTGCTCTTGCACAAATGGTTAAAACAATTTGGGAGATTGTTTTTTTCCATTATTACTGTTGGACAAGGAGCTTATGTCTCTTGTCTTCCTTTTCTTTCTAACCACTTTTGTAAATTGTTCCTCTTTATGGAAAGCCACAATTCAGAGGGATTCAGGTGGGACAATTAATTCCACACTCAGGGGTTGTTGTTCTTTATTATCTTTTTTAATTTTATTAGCTTTATCATTGATAGTAATAATAGCTAACTATTGAGCATTCAATTTGAAGGGGGTTTCATTATCCCCTACATTGTTAGAGGACTTTTTAATTGATGCGTGGGCATCTAGGGGAGAATTAGTGTCTTTCTCCACAAAGTTCCAAGCAAGAACAACTTCAAAATCCTCATCAAACAAAGGATTAGATAGAGTGGCAAACATGTTTGTATCCACAATGTCTATATGAGCATCATTATTAATAGTAGAAGATTATTTCTCAGAAGGGTGTAAACTTGCTTCTTTTGAGGACCGATTATTAGGGTTAATGCAGGGATTATTATCTTCCTTATTTTTACCCTTATTATCAGAGGGTTTATTCTCAATGTTGTTGTTATTACCTTTTTTATCAGAGTTCTGCACTATATTAAAATTTTCTTTTTGGACATGTTTTAAAGAAGGACAATCTTTCTTAAGTATGACCATTGCATCTATAATGAAAACATGCATTTAAATTCCCTAATAATGTTACTTCCTAGCATAACAATTCACCATCAAATTCTAGAGAAATACAATTAGGAAATTCAACCTCGAGGGCTAAAGAAACTAACACCCTAGCATTTAAATGAGGAAGAGTGAGTCTTGACTATTCAATTTGCAAAACCAAGCCCAAGGGTTTTAATATTTGAGCAATAAACGACCAAGACTCAACATGCATATTTTTTATTTCAACCCACTTAGGAGTTGACCTACCAACAACTTTATCAAAATTTCCTTTAGGGGACCATGGAAAAACCCTAAACATAGAACGACCAACATTCCAAAATTTCTTGTCCAAAACCCTTTCTTGCATATTATGGTTTTTTTAAAAATACAACAAAAAGTTCTTTTTGAATCATCCTGCAGTATGTAACAAAGATTCCAAGTTTCTTCCCCCAAACTGAGGTCAACCACTCATCAAAAAACTTACGAGACGACATTGAATCTTTATCCAAACATACAATAAAAATTGCAATACTTTTCAACCTACTCTGCTCGGCCTTAATGGCATTTACCATATCTTCGTTGGGCAAAAGAGAGAGGGTTTTCAAACCCAGTGAAGGAGACCTATCATTGTCTCCTTCGTTGCCACCAGATTTGACATCTCTTCCACTGCTTCGTCCACCTCCATCGGTTGTAGCCCATCCCACATCACCGTGTTCTGCATCCACCATTCTCCTACTGAATACTCCATTGAATTCTGCACTTGCCGAGAATAACGTAGAACTTTCGCCCACCACTTGCTTACATGACAATTTTTCATTGGTATTTCCCTCATTAATATCCTTAGCAGACTCATTACACTTCTCATTACCACTAGCTTATGCATCTCCCATAATGATCTTCACATCCTTCTGATGGATATCCACATTATTAATCGGACCTCCCATCACACATGCGAACTAGACGAGGGAAAAGTTCACCCCAATTCACAAAAGCAAAAACAAGGGCACAATATTTAAACATAAAGACACCAAATAAAGAAGGAGAAGCACATAAGAAAGATTAAACAAAACCAAGACACATAGGGATGACTCATCACACAAAGAAACAGACACGCACCTAGCACGCCACTCAAAGGGAGAATGCAGACGTCATCCTCTGTCATAGCAGCACATTTGTAGAGCGCATGTATCCCAATACCACCCTGGTACTTTGTCAACAAGAAAGCAATCTTGTAAATGTCCTGGATGATAATTATGTAGATTTTAATTCATTTTAGTGCACGGATTCAAATTATTTTAATAACTAGCCCTTGAATGCTCAAAGGATCCAAGATGAGAGAGGAGTTCCTATGTGATGAAATGTGTGCAATTGAATGTGTTTAAATATTAATACATAACAATAATATGCATAAACATATGTTTAGTCGATTCATAATAGTTAGTGAAATGGATAAGAGTTGGACATGTCAAATTTTAGTTTTATATAGTCAAGGTCAAAATAGGCAATCACTAGATTGATCTCCTACTTGAATGAATGCTCAAAGATGACAAAATAGTTAAATTTTGTACTGAATAACTATCTAGCTTGGTAATCTTATTGATTTAACTATGTAGAATTTTTATATGATATAAAATGTTATTGATAAAAATTTCTACATGACAAATCCAAAAAGATGACCAATCTAATATTATATTCTAGAAATATCATAATTTTTAATTAATTATCTAATCATAGAGGGTGCACTAAATATGGATGTATGTGAAAGTGCATCTATATAGATAAGATATGATTGAATATGTGAGAATGTGTAAACAATAAGATAGTTGAAAACTAGAAGAAATAATCTAGTATTTTTAAAATTGATACTATTTATGATATAAAATTACATTAAAACATTCTCCCATATGAAACATTCAACAATATATAATTACATTAAAATACTCTCCCAAATCAAATATAAAATTAAATGAATATTATTAATTCACATTATTATTATTAAGTATTCCAAAACGTAAATCTCTAGATTGATTGTATTTCTCCTCATTGCTTAGAATATTAAAAAGATTTTTTTTTCTAATAATTCCAGAAGATTCTATTGTCAACTATACACAAAATTAATTGGGTATTGCCTTTAATAGTAAGTGTCACATTAAAGTAGAAGCAAAGGCACCGTCCATTTTGTTTTTTGCAAGATAGCGACACATGTCAACTAAATAAACGTCTTAGAAAACTCCAAATAAAAATTCGAAAAGAGCCGTCCATCGCTTTAAAAATCAACATATATCCAAGTTGAACGCCGGCCAACCAATCAAGATAGTGTTAAAAATATGGGCACGCACATTGCTCCCATACTATAGATGGAACGCCCAACTAACTATATTTGTCAACTAGGTTGGTGAAAGTTTGGTTCTATAACATTGAATAAGATGTTTTATTGAGATTTAATTTTATAATTTTATAACCATTATTATTCCAATGACTCCTAAAATTACTAGATCTCAATTTGTGGGGCTCCATAAAAGGTTTTAAACATATGGTTTATACTTTCCAAGGGAACAAGCTTCATTTATTGGATAGAAAGCTCCTTTTTATGAGAGGGCCATTCATGCTCATATTTATTAGTTAATTTTGTGGGGCTTTCTACACTTCATTTATGGATTCATCAATATTGTAGCATGGAAATGGTATCAGGACTCTTCTTTTACTTCCAACTCCATATTTGAGGTACACGTGTATGCATATGATTGGTTGTGTTGGTAGCTAAGGATTTATCCTCTTCTCTACAATTTGTTTTCTTTTTCTTAGCCCTTTCTATGAATAAAAGGCACTCTTGTGCTCATTGTTAAACCTCTTAGTTCTTTTGTAATAGAAACAGAATGTTTACATCTATGTAATTGGAAAACTATCTTTTATGTCTCTTTTTAAAGAAAAACATCATTTTAAAGTTCCTCTTGTTCATGTATACTATGTACATCTCGTTACCTTTATACATGTATAATGTTTATCATCTTTTTTTACGCTTACATGTTGTGTTAATTTGTTGTAGGTGTTGATCATGAGTTATTCCTAACCCCTTTTAGTGTCCTTTAGGACCCTTAACTTTTGTTTTCTTTTGTTATTTGGTAAAATAGAGAGTTGTTTATGTTTCCTTAGTGATTTTGTTGGTTCTATGCGAAATTCTAAGTAGGAATAATCACTCTAGTTTAGGTTTATCACCGCCTCACTTTTATTTCTACATTTCTCATCTCTCTCATTTTTCATCTATGAGCTATTAGTTGTAGGATTAGTTTAATGTTACATAGTGATAGGTTGGAGTAGCATGAGTGCAACTAGGTTAGAGAAGAATTCAACCTTCTTTGGATGTTTGATCTCAATGGGAAGGGTCCAACACATACATCAATCCTATTGTGTCATTGGAATGTTCAACTAGTTCCACTAGGGTGTAATCTCATGTGACTAGTGTTCCCAAGTTTTTAGGAACTATCAACTAACAGAGGATTGTACAAGTGTTGATAAGATTTTTGGATTTCCAAATTCCTCTAAAACCCTAAAATTGTTTATTATTGATTGCATCAAAGTCCCAAATCCCTAAAAAAGGAAATGAAGCCAAAAATTACCAAGTTTTTGGGTTTGTAAACTCATCAAAATGTAAAAAACTAGTTTTGTTTAATTAGGAGGCCAACATGTCTCATAACATGTTAAGATGTGGATGATCATGCTAGGGGAAGACAACTACTGGCCGATGGCTAAAAACATATTAAAGAGAAACTTTTGAGGGGTCAAGTTCTAAGTTGCCAAATATCTTTGTGTGCCCAAGAGATTACGGAGAAAGCTTCAAAAGGGGGTTGCATATGAAAATACTTCTTCAAGAAGGTTTACAAAGCTAGAAATTTGTAGTGACAGGAAAAAAAAATTAAGACTTGCTAATTGGAGCACCTAAGAACTTCTAAGGCTATGGAAAAGAAATGTATAAAGGCATGCATGTACACTAAATTATAACATCATTGAATCCTTGTACTCATAAATTAATAAACCATTTAAATGTTAATGAAAGTTTTAATTTATTATTTGGAGCTACATATTGTTTCCTAGTTTACTAGTTTGAAAGCCCTTGAACCTCAACTTCACTAGACTTCATCCTCTTGCACCAAGTATCTTAAAAATAGGAGGGACTTTGGAAGATTGATCAAAATAATAAAGTAATGTAGGAAGATCTAAGTCACTATCACATGAACGAAATGGAAAATATTTAAATGTCTGATAAATTTTAGAAAGTGGTGTAACAAACGAAGATAAAAAATTCAATTAAAAAAATAGAAATATACTCTAAGAAAAAATTTCTATTTGAGAATATTTTTAAAGTGTAAGAGAAGTGGGTCACCAAAATATAGTGAACCACAACAATAACAAAAAGTAATATAGAGTATTGAGCTCACCAAAATGTAATAAAGGAAATTTGACTCTTATTAAAGGACAATAAACTTCCTTTGAGAGTAAGATTTTCTTATTGCACTAGGATAAACCAACATTTATAAACTTATTTAAAACTATATTGATTATCCCTTTCCAAGAATTTTTTTAAAATAAAAAGGTATAAATAAATAACTAAAATGCTTTAATACCATAAATTTGCAAGTATTGGAATAGTGTGATGGTTAAGTTGTGTTCCTATTCCTAATGATTAAATGAGGACGATGTCCCTTCTTTAAGACCTCACTAGTTCATAGATCTAGATCAAAAGCATTTACCCCTTTAATTAACTAAAATTCTGAAAATAAATAAACTAGAAAGAAATCAAATAATAGAGACATAACAATAACTCTTAAACAATAGAAATGGAGAGTATGAGTAAGTGGGAACATGGTGTTGAGATTTGGAAGATATTGGTAAGTATAGTACTGTGTCATGTGTATGTCTATGAGTTGTATTGTCATCTATACAAATAGCCAGAAAACATGAAAAATTCAACTCCATCTATCAAGCTATCTCACAAAATAAAATAAAAAACATGCAAGAGAATACTAGATAATAAAAATATAATACAAAATAAATAAACTAATATAATTACTTTACAAATTTTGAAAAATTTCATATGGTTATGTTTTTTGTTTTTTAAAACCAAAGTGGGGTTACCACCATATTTTTATTAATAAACTAGTTCAATGACTCCCCCGTGGAAGACCCAGAAAGAAACCCCGGGATCGTAGTCGTATACACATATGGAAATATATCATTTTGTACATGATGGTTTACATAGGCAAACCACAATTTCATATGGTTATGATATTTTATAGTTCTTGCAAGAACTGGGAAAAAGAAAAAAAAGATTTCTTTATGGGGGTTTTCCTTAGTTAAATCCATGTGTTGGTATGTCTATCTTTGAAAAAACTATGATAGATAGATAGATAGATAGATATAACTGCATCGTCTCTTCAATGCATTCATCTTTGGTTGGGCAATTTTTTGCTTTCATACATACAATTGTCATGGTTCGAAGGTGGGAAAATGGGCGATGGAAACTAAAGGGTAGTATCAATATATCTGTTATGCCTGGAGGTTTGTTCATATGTGTATATGTGTACATATACATATATACACATAGACATACATACATACATGTATGTACACACACACAAACATTTTTTATACATGCTTATATGTTTACTTTGAATAGTAATACTTTATCAACTAGAAAAATAAACTTAATGTTAAAATACTAATTAATCATCATGATATGTGGCATTAAAATTAATATCCTAGCATTTGTTAATTCCTACACAAGTAGAATGCTCATAATCAAATTTGAATAAATGACTAACTATAGAACATTATATTCTAATTAAAATCATATAAGTATTTTTGTAAAATGATATGCATGAAATATCATGATACAAGATTTAGAATACTACATAGTAATTCTAATCATAAAAGAAGTATTATTTGAAAGTCATCCACCAAACACTTATTCTTGTTGATGATGGGATTGACACAACCAACTTTAAGTGGACAAAAATCATCAGTTCCTCTTTAAAATTCAGAGATCTTACTCAAGAGTTCTATTTTAGTTAGCTCTTCACTATGTTGGATGATTGAGTGGCCTATGAGATCTGTTATACAAGGAGTATTTGTTGGTAATCAACTTTATGTGAACTTGGATATATTTTAGGTGCAACCAATTTCAAATCCTATAAATATGAAATCATGCAAGATTCATATCACTTTATTTAAATGTATTCATGCATATTACCAAACTTAAGTAGATATGGGTGTGACAATTCCTCATTAATATTTTAAGAAATTTCAATGACCAAATTTATATCAAATAATAAAAGAAGATGAAAGAAAGAAAATAGCATAAACCAAATTGGACAATGATAATTTTCAATCTATTGAGAGGATCACAACAATAAGGAAAAATGGCATAAACTAATGTTGCATTAATGAGTATTCACATAGTCAAATGCACGAGTAATGCAATCACCAAGGAAAAATATATATTATATATTTGAGGTTCATAAATGAAACAACCATTCAAAACCATCTAGGTAAGCACATTATACTAACAATTTTTCTATTTAGGTCAATAAATGAGAAATACTAGTACCATGATTAGAACATGATTCAAAGATAGAAAAACATTATCTTTCTATTAACAAAATTTCAAACTTGTGTATAATTTATCCAATAGGAATTACACACTAAAAATTCAATAAAATTATTTATCTATAATAATTAAAAAAAAAATTATAACTCTTAAAATAATCACTAAAAGAAAAGTAACCAAAGCTTAGGACTCTACAAATTATGGAAATTCATTGTCCTAAACTAAAACTAAATTGGGTTGATAAAAAAAAAGGGAATTAGAAGTGATTACTAGTTTTAATAGACTTCAACAAAAATTATTAACTTTTAGCCAGTTAATTACAAAGCATAACTTTAATGATAATATATAGTTTCCCTTTTCTTCCTAGGAATGCATCAATGAGAGCTCTAATTACACCCATAAGATCATTTAGACTAGCTCCTTATGGTACTTAAGTTTGACACATTGTGAAAATGTTGAGGTAGAATATTTAATAAATTATTGTACTAATATGATGCATCACTTGTATGATAAATATGACAAAATTCAAACCATTGTAGTTCCAAAATATTTTTTAATTTATTCATTAAAAATACATCATCTATATTCACATAGTGCAAAAGTAAGATCAGATTAAAATGAAGACATGTGTCATTAATACTACTACATCCATTAAGGATGAATTCAAGTTTCTAATAATAGAAAGGTCACCATGTAATATCTCACAAGATAATTATCATTGATAATATTAGATATACATGAGATGCCAAATTGCCATCATAATATAAACATTATCATATAGATAATAAGATTAAATGTTCATATTGATATCATGAGGTTTCTTATGATATTTATTAAAAAATAATGGATATATAAATATCTTTCGATATTGAAAAAATTATATCATTAGACATAACAAAATAATAAATAGAAAATGGATGTGTTTCATAATACCTCTACAAGTCGAAATGTAGGGTTGAAGTAAGAGATAAACTAGTATTATAAGCTACAAATAAGTGTCATCCTCTTAAATAATAATGGCAAAAGAAGAGGGATTGCTTAGGAAAAATGATAAGGCATCAATGAAAAAAATATGTAAAAAAATGAAAATATGTATGAATATAATTAAGCCTTAACCGATGTAAATAAGACATCATATAAGTAAAAATAAAATAAAGGACTCTAAGGGTGTAGGAAATGTCAAATTAACCAATTTATGTAGAGGAATAAAATGAGAATTGTAGGATTTGAGCAATACAAATCCACAAAACCCGAAGATCACCTGCATACAAAAACCTGTTACAAGGAAGTAGAGACAAGAAGAGGGCAAGGGTTTGACTCAAAAAATGAAGAAGAAAATATCCTCAAAAATGAATGAATTGAATGTACAATGGATCATCCATATAAAGGAGATCGAAATCCTTGAAAGGCAAACCCTAGTACATGTAATAATTAGTTAAATTATTACAAGACTAATGCATTCAAGTTTATATTTAAACAACTAGTGCATAAGTTTAAATCAACTAGTGCATGTGTGTTTAAATATAAACAACTAAAAATAAAAGTGTTGACATCTTAAGAAGGGAGTAAAGTTAATTAATATAATTAATACTTTACTCTAACAAGAATTATACAAATGAATAGGACAATAGATAAAATAAAGCAATCAATTCAAGGAAAGAATTGAATATAACAAGCATTATATTAAAAAAGGTTAAATTCCAAAAAGAAGGATTGATATTTTTAGCTATATATGTGAAAGAATATTATGTTAGAAAGTACACTTTGTGATCCAGCTCAAAAGTATTCTATCAAATTTATGTTAATGAAGCTCTAACATATTGACACGAGCATTATGTTGTATAAGGGTTAAAAATAAATAGGAAACACCAATCCTCGTGTTTATAACCTTGAACTTATATGTGTGGCCCTAAATAGTGTTCTTGCACTTCAAAAACATGTCTACCTAGTGGGGTATTCATGAATTGTCCTAATTGTAGCTAGGCCCTATGTCCCAACATAATAATGTTTGAGCAAGAATGAAGACATACCAAGAGAAATAAGGTTTTATTGATAAACTGTGAGAATTTTGAATACAGTGCATCAAATTAAGCATGATTATTTAAGATATTTTAATCTATATTTGGATACCTTCTACTTGCTTGCAATCTTTATGATGTGTAAGATTCATATCAAGTGTAAAATAAAAATTATATGTATAATACCTTTGTTGCATGAGGGCTTGATCCTTCTTATTTCTGACCACATCAGGGACAATATTCTGGACCCTATCCCTAAAAGGATCACTGGTAAAAGGAAGGAGAAGAATGAGGGGGAGACAAAGGCTGAGACTAGTAAGAAGAGAAAGAATAATAAGGGAAAGGCCTCTGTTGATATCGGTGGCAAAGATATTACCAGCATTGAGGACTTAGAGAAAAGGTCTCATTCCTGGGGGAAGTTTAACATTGAGGAAGGTAATGAGGAGGATTCCAGTGAAGAAGACATAAACAATGAGAAAGAGGAAGGGAATGAACAAGATCAGGAAGAGGAAATCAATGATTGGCTAGCATAGGGGAATGATGATAAGGAGGAGAATAGTCATGAAGATGGAGAAGAAGAGGAGGAAGCGGATGAGGAAGAGGAAGAGACCCAGGAAAAATCTTCTAAAAATGCTATGAAAGATTCCCTTGATTATAATGGGGGTGCCGAGAAAGAGGAAGAAGGCACTCAGGTGTCATCTATGGAGGTTGAAATTACTTTTCAGGGTGCCCCTGTGGAAGAAAAAATGATCAATGTTAAACTAGATTCTGGGGATGGTAAAAATAGAGAGGAGGAAGGTAATGATGATGAGGGGCTTACTGTGGAAATTATGGCTGGATAAGAGAATGAAGGTAAGGAGACTGGTAAGACCCCCTCTTCATCTAAAATTGATGAGGACAAATGGAAAGATAAGAAGGAAGGTATGGATAAGATGACCATGGTGGAGAACAACAACAACAAAGAGGAACCTATTATCCTCTTGAGGGAAGCTACTTTGCAGGAGGAGAATAATGCTGGGAGTCAGGATAAGAACATGGATTGGAAAAAGGAAATGCAGGAAATGAAATTCCAGATCCAGGAAATGGAAAAAACTATGAAAAATATGACTACTAAGCTGGGAAAGATGGAAAATATGGTTCTTGATAAGGTAAAAAACAAAAATAAAAATGAGGATGGCACTGCTAAGATGAGCAAGATAGTTAATGACAAGATGAAAGACTTAGAAGCCAAAATTAGCAACCATGACAGTATGATAAAAGATGTTCTGAGCCACAGCAACGAGGGTCTGAAGGTGACCATTATGAATCTGAATATGTTGCATAACTATCTGGAAAGGAACCTGGTGGAAAGAACTACAATCACCATCAATGTGGATGCTGGCAATACTGGTCCGAGGATGAGAACTAGAGGGCGCATCCAAAGGAAGGTCCCTTAAAAATTGAAAGAACTGAAGGAGCTGCAAGAGACTATTCAGAAGATGGAAGACCTCCAGAAGAAGGATGAAGAAATGATAACAGATAATTAGCTAGTTCTTGCTGGTAGTTGTTTTGTAGCTAGTTTTTTCTTTTAGTATGTACTGTTGAACTATGTGGTTATTGGTCCCTGCTTTTGTTTCCCAACAGGTGTTTCATTTTGATAACTTTAATGCTCTATCTTTATGCTTTTTTGTGACTGGTTTCGGGTCCATGTAAAACCTACCTTTACCTTAATCAAAAACATTTATGAATATGTGTCATTATAAATAATTTAGTGAATGTAATTGATGCAGGAGCATCCTGGGTGTAAGAGCAATCTTGCCTCACCCAAAAATATTTCTGTTTTTGTATTCAATAAGGGCTATCTTGTGCAGAGCTACTATTTATGGAAACTTACTGTTGTTTAGTAAGTTGGCCATATGATCTCGGAATGTTTTGATTTTACATGTGGAGGTTCATCTCAGTCATATCAGCTTGCCAGTAAATTTTCATGGCTAGATCAGGTCTAGTTTTGAAGATATTGAAGATTTTTGGTATTGGCAGCAGGGTATAGAAACTTTGAACTCAGTTTTGAAGGCTTTAGAGGCCTCGAATGAGGTCAATAATTTGGGTGATAGGCACTTGCACGAGTCAAGCCTGTAGAGCTCTTCGTGGCCTTTCTGAAATGGGGTTATAATAGTCAATTGGGTCAACTGGTGATGACTTATGGTCTTCGGAAGTCGGGTCACCTGAAATGGCAGAAAATAATTTTCCTTCAAAATTTTTGTTCAAGTTTCAAAAGTTATTTTGAGCTGACTTTGATGTAATAAATTGAAAAATAAAATAAATCTAGGTTTGGTTGGCCCTAAGGGCTAAATTTCTGGAACCTTTTCGGGTGGTGGAAAATGCCTATATAAAGAAGGCCCGTAGTGTTGTCTAGGATAGTTCTGGGTAGTAGATCCGGGTAGTGATTTGAGGCTTTGTCCTACAGAATATTGTAAGGGAATGTCCATGTGGCTTTGCATATTGTAATTCTAAAAGTTTGTAATTCCACATTTGTGGAGATAATAAGAAGCCAATTTTATGTTCTTGCATATTGTTGTTGTTTCTCTATTTCTGTTATGTGTTTGTGGTATTAAGGGGAGCACCCTTCATCAGTAATTTAGAAGGATTTGACCCACAAAGAACTAATTTATAAATTAGAAAATTATGAAGAAGTAATAAAGTGAAACTAGACTCATAAAAGTTTCAAATTTGCCTTATAATTAGCGACTAATTAATTACAAATTATGTATTTGGTAGTACCTTATATTATGCACCTTTATGGTACGTTTTCTATATACATTTGGAACAAAAACTCATAAAAATATTGTGCATTTTTAATTAATGTATAGAATCATAGATATACTTTGAGAAATGTATAATTTTTTATATATATTATAGTAACTATTATTAAACAACTTTTATAAAATGATCTCTATTTATTGATTAAAATTATCGTGATTATTTCACAATAGATTAAATTATTTAAAAAATTATTTGTTGACGTCATAATTAATTGAATGAATGTGAAGGTAACTTTGTCATATATACACTTTGTACTTAAAAGAGAATTCCTTTAAAATAAAATGTTTTTACATCAAAAAAGAAATGATAATAAATGACTATGCTATGATAACCAAATGTCACTTCACATAACATTAATTCTTGTGAATTTGAGTCTCTTTCATGTAAGAAAAAGTATGAATAGAATGATTAGAGAATCCCATCAATTAGACTAGACAATAAATCATATTTAGTTGCGTTAAAAGAGATATTAATTGACATTGATTATTAATTATTTAATTGCTATGTTAAATAAAAATATTTTATATAACATGTTGGTCGGATATTTAAAAAGATATTATGAATATTGTTATGATGGTAATATTCTAATTATATGCTAAATCAAATATTATGCTATTTTAAGATATATTCAATAATTAACAAAATATTTATAAACTTATTTCTATCTATTGACACAAAACAATTTCTCTGTTAACCTATTACTCATATAGAATTTAGTGTACTTTAAGTTGTATTTTATATATATATATATATATATATAAACTAGATTTTTTTACCTTTCTTTTTATATTTGCAACATTGATACATGAATTTTTACCAAAATTCTTAAATTTAATTGGTAAATAGATAATTAAAAAAAAATAAAAATAGAATAGAGATATATCATTATTGGAATCCTAAAAAAAGGAGCTTAGATCAAAAATTTAAGTGATTGACAATCCAATAACAAAGGGGAGCCTCTTAATTTAACCTAGTAATCATGACCTTTCAAAAAATATAAAACATTACTATCTAACTTTCTCAAAAAGTATCTATCATATTTAGAGGACATATTATTATCAAATTTCTTCAAAAAGTATGTATCATATTGGAAAAGTATTTACCATGTTTAGAGGAAAAACATATTACTATCCAATTTCCTTAAAAAGTATCTACCATGTTTAGAGGATAAACATATTACTATCCAAATTCCTTAAAATATCTACCATATTGAGAGGGAAAATATATTACTATCGAATTCCCTCAAAAAGTATCTACTATGTTTAGAGAAAAAGATAGGTATACCATCTTTACTTGTTTACTATGGATTACACATGCATACCCCACAAGAAAACCTAATTTCCAAAGAAAATTCAAATTATTATTAACACATTATTTATTATTTATTACATGCAATTAAAAAATAATTAGATCATTACTTACTATTCATTGTATCCAAAATCCCAATAACAAAGGAGAGAGTCTCTTTAGTCAATCTAACAATCACGACCCTTCCAAAAGCCAAAAACATCTTACCATCCAATTTCCTCAAAATGTATCTACCATGTATAGAGGAAGAGATATCTATATCATCTTATAATTTAGTTTCCTTGAAACGTATTTACCATTTTTGGAGGAAGAGATAGGTATACCATCTTATAGTTTAGTTTCCTCAAAAAGTACACATCATGTTTAGAGGAAATGATGGGTATACCATGCCATAGTTCATTTCGGATTACACAAGCACGCCCTCAAAAACCCATTTTCCAAATAAAACTATAACAATTATAAACACATATTGCTATCTAGTTTCCTCCAAGAATATCTACTATACTTAGAAAGAAATAGACACACCGCCTTATTGTCCAGTTTCCTCAAAAAGTATCCATCGTCAACGAAAAAGATAGGTATACCATCTTATAAGTATCCACTTCATATATAGCTATACCATCTTATAATTTAGTTTCCTCTAAACATATTTACCATTTTTAGAGGAAGAGATGGGTATACCATCTTATAGTTTAGTTTCTTCAAAAAGTATCCATCATGTTTAGAGGAAATGATGGGTATACCATGCTATAGTTCATTGCAGATTACACAAAGACACCCTCAAAAAGCCCATTTTCCAAATAAAACTATAACAATTATAAACACATATTACTATCTAGTTTCCTCCAAAAATATCCGTCATCAATAAAAAAGATTGATATACCATCTTATAAAAATCCACATCATATATAGCTATACTATCTTATAAATATCTACCATGTTAGAGAAAGAAATAGATATACCACCCAATATTTTAATTTCCTAGAAAACTATGCATCCTCAAAGAAAAAGATGAATATAACATCTCATAATTCAATGTTAATTACACAAGCATGTCGTAAGAAACCCAATTTTTAAAACAAAACTACAGCAAAAATAATATATCCCATTAAAAAAACAACTCCCAATCACAATAAACAACATGACAAATGGATTCAACTTCTAATATTTTAGTCAATAATTCCAATCTTTTTCTGCAACACAAAGCTCTCTAGAAACATTCCATCTTCCTCCATCAATCCAACAGTAGCAATGCAGAAAAGGAATCCAAAGCAACAAAAGTACGAAGGCAATTACGTGGAGTTCAATCAGCAAAGAGATCAAACCGACCAAAACGTCAGTGTCTTCCATATGTGGACAGAAATGGAGTAATTGTAAAGTGAAATCTGCCTTTTTCCAGTTGCATAGCACCGGCAATCATGGCGTCGCCCTTATCTCTAAACAAATATATATTTATCCATGGACGGCGAGAACATACACGGATTTTTATAGTGGTGAGACCCACTTTTGTCCATTTTTCCTTCATGCTTCCTGACACCGGTCATCGTCATCTCTCATGTGAAACTATTCTATGATTTTCTCGACTTAAAAGTATAGCTTATGAGGAAAAGAAATTTGAGGATATAAAAGTAAAATACTTCTTTATGTAAAGTAATATATATAAGAAAATTTGTTTCCACATGTGTCTATTTGTTATAATAATCTTAATAAATGTCAATGTTGATGTTTTTATATATATTTTTTGATTTATAAGATGTGTATAAAGAAAGAAAGGTTCTTTTAAGGTCTAGGATATCAGGTGGCTTGTGTATGGGTCTATAAATGACTTATAGTAATAAAGAACTAACTATCTTGTATTTCTTATGAGATGCGCTTGATTGTGCTACAAATGAGGAGTACTTACCTTAGTCATTATTGGATTTGAACTTGTGACCTCTCTTTCAAGAGCACAAGTATATAATTGTAAAATTGAAATAGACAAAAGTTATTTTTGTATTGATCAAATTGAAACAATGATATTCTTATTCCAAGTGACAGTATGCTTATTTCAAATGGCTCGAACACAATATTTGTCAATGTCTAAATTGTACCGTGCCTAGGATTGTCAAGGGACTAATGAATGGAGATTTTAATTTTGAGAGTGTATTATGCAGATGGGTTATGTGCATAAATGATGTAGAAATCATGTAAGGTTTCTAGAAATAGTTGTACTTTTTCTTATTGTTTTAGAGTTTATATTTGGATTTGTCATTTGGGAAGGAAAAATAAGTGAAGTTTTGATAAACTTTATTTATGAATATTTTTTATACATGAGATATTGAAGGTTTGGAAGGTAGGTTTCAAAGTTTAATGTGGAAAACAACTATTTATGGAACCTAGTTGAATTCTCTTCTCATTGGTATTGGCTTCCTTATGTATTCCTATCATATGTGTCAATAAGTAGTACCCAAAATGTTAGAGAAAACCTCATATATAAAAGTATTTTTAGAAACCTTAAACAATACAATAAAATGTAGACAAGACAATTTGCAAATAAAGAGTATAGAAATTGATAGATAGTTGAATCTAAAATTTTATTGGAATTGGAAGTAAGAATTGACATTCTTCATACTAAGGTACAATCACTTCCAATAATTTTTGCATGGGTGTTTTATGCTCTAGTGTCACCCTACCATGTATTGGGTGAACCCAAAAAATAAAATGTCAATATTTTATTTAGACATATAAATGTCAAACCGTTTAATGTTTTTTTATAGATATTGTATCTTCACTTTCTATAATAAAATAGCAGCTATGTCCCCAATTTTCCACAATAAGCCATATAACAAGTTGATGTTTCTATACTTTAAAATTTGATTTGAAATTGGTGTCAATATGAAAAAAAATTAAATTAATTCTTGTATTCATTAAAGATGGTCATAATTTCATAACTAAATGTTTGTGGATTTACATGTAGATAATATGTAATTATTGGTATTTCAAATTTTTCTATTGAAACATCACTAAGGTGAAAATGTTTCATTCCAATTCATATCCAATAATATTTTTCATAGTGCGTCCTATGAAATGACCTCTGGGATTTTAAAAGCTATCTCTTTGTATTGTTGTTTCTAGAAAAGTGGGAACAAAGAGAAAGCATAAAACAGTTAAACTAAGGTGATGAACAAAATCTTTTATTACCCTTTTAATTTCCCTTCATAAATAACAAGAACAAGGAACCCCAGTAGATTGAGCACAGAGTGCCGCATACTATTAAAATTGTTGGAAAGAGAACATAATGCAAAATGAAAATAGACATAGAGAAAATTATTTAGATCTCTCTATGAGAAGCGCCTATTAAGGCCAATAAGAGATGTTCCTATTATCTCACTAAAATAGTTATTCCATACAAGTTTTGCTCACCAAATGGCATATTATAACCTCAAATCATAAACTATTACAGATGATTAAAATAGTATAAAACATGATTCAATGACCTGTGCATCTATGAGGAAATTATAAAAGCCAAAAATAGTTAATAGATATGTTCATTCAAAATGACACTGAGCTTTAAAATTATCCACAAAACTAAAGAAAACACACATTAGAAGCAAACTAGGCACAATTTGATATGTCTCCTTTCATTGATTAACTAAATACAAGCTAAGGTTTGAGAATGAAATAGAAGCTATTTTCAAGTGTTCTTCTCTTTCGGAGTGGTGAACAAAAAATTCAAAAATAAATCCCTCATTACAATGTGCCTGTAGGCTTAGATAAAAAGATTTCCTTGAGCTAAACCTTGTAAATGCAACCGAAAAGGGCATTTATTTATTCAATGCATGTAGATGGTGACATCCATTGCAACTACCTTAGTATGTCGATCTTTGCATCATTATTGTCCTTTCATGTTCACAGTGTGAATGTCGCCTTTACCTTTTCAACTTCCTCACAGGCATTAGTCTCTTTTGGCAAGTGGAAGCAATTTATTTTTTTATTAAATCTACCTTCAGATGCACCACTAGATGAAAAAGTGACATTTTTCCTTAAAGGCCTCCAAAAATGCAAATTACTAAAACATAGAAAAATACCTAAAAACTTATTTTTCAATTTTTCTCATTGTCGCCCACTCTATCACCTCTACATTACCTTGTATCTCCTTTGGATATCTTCAGATGAAGACTATAGTATCTAAAATCCACATTTACCTTGATTCCTTGCAAATTATTGCTAATGTCTAGTAGATAACATATTCAAGATTGCCTTATTTTAACCCAAAAATTGCTCCTATGGAAAAATTAAATGCATTAGTGTGTATATGAAATGAAAACTTCTAATTAGATCTTGTGAGCATTGTTGCTTGAGTTAGATCATTTTCCATGGTTTCAAATAATTATTAGAAATAATGAGACCATTCAAAATATGCATCCTTGGTCAACAATGTATATGAAGGAGATGTTATCTTGCTAAAATATTTAATGAATCACTTGTAGTAACCTACATGGCCAAGGAAATTTTCCATGTATCTCTTCTTATATAGTATAGGTAATTATTGAATAATCTTTGCCTTGGAAGGTTCAACCTTGATTCCTTTTGTTGAAATAAAATGTCCAAGAACAATGCCTTCTTCCATCATCATAAAACACTTCTCATCATTGAGGGAAAGGTTATTATCTTAGCATCTTTAAAGAAGCTTCTCCAAATTATCTAATGCCTTATCAAAGGAATTATCATATGTTGTAAAATCATCCATGTAGATTTACATTATATCATGTGCATAATCATAAAATATACTAAGAATAACTCTTCATAATGTGGTCAATGTATTACATAGACCACATGGTAATATTGAATATATGCATATGTCCCCCATGGGAGAGTAAATTTCATTTTATCCTAATCTTTAGGTGCTATTTGTATCTTTTTATAACCACCAAAGCCATCTAGAACAGAGAAATATCACTTTTTAGAAAGTGAGTATAGGACTTGATCAATGAATGGAAATGGGAAATGGGTCTTCCAAGTGGTTGCATTTAGTTCCCTATATTCAACACAAACTCTCTACTTTCTTCCTTTATTTGGCACTATAACTAGAGATGATACCCATTCACTATTAGATATGAGATAAATAAACCTAGCATCCAATAATTTTTGTAATTAAATTTTCACAATATCCTTCAATGTTAGATTCATTAATCTCTAGGGTTGTCCAATTGGCCTACATCCTTCATTAATGTAAATATGTGCACGCACAAACTCGAGCTAATTCCTTTCATGGCATTGTAATCTAATGCAAAAGCAACAATGTGTCCCTACAACATTGTCAACAAGTTAGCACACTGAGTGGGAGCAGGCTCGGAATTGATATTTAAGGTTTTTCCTAGAGTGACTTCCACAAGAATAGAGGTTGTAATCATATAATAAACATCTAGTTTCATGAAATTGAGGCTACAATAAGTAGGTAATACATCGTAAATCATATTTTTTGTAGAGATATCATTAGCAGCTAGCAAGTGATGCAGTAGACAAGTCAAACAATTAAGGAATTCCTCTTGTTATAGATCTAATACATGAATTTTGAATAATATAGGACAGGATATCATCTTCATCTTTGTTTTCAAGAATTGGGATCCTCTCAATCATCATCAATGATTGAAATGAGTACTTTTCCTCTTCTTCTAATGCAGGTCAAATAAGTTTCTCATTGTCAAAATGAGTTTGAATAGGTGGATAGAGGACCAAATTATTAGTTGTATTTTCATTAGCTATTTTCATATTTCCAAACTTAAAACTAATTAAGGCATCTATAGTGTCCAACCATGGTCTCCAAAGAATTAAGGGGTATCCTCCCAAAGTACCTTTCAGCTATGAGAAAATGAAATCTATATAGAACACTCCCATTAATCCAAAATCATTATTAAATCCTCTATGACTCCTTTTGGTTTGATAGTGGACCTATCATCCAATTGTAACATAGTTGGAGTTGGTGTAGTATTGGATAGCTAAAGAATATCCATGGTTTTCTTTGCCATACCATTGATGGTTTCCCCTAAATCAATTAGGGTGTTTTTTTATGAGTGTCATCTATGTGAACATCCACAAATAGGCTACTAGGGTTTGTATACTTAGGAACCACTAATGTACCAAGCATAATATTGACTAATTGACCTATAACATGAATGGTTTGAGGATCTTGTTTGTTTCTTCCTATATTTTTAATACATAATTCTCTAATAGACTTGGTGTAAATGGGCACATCCTTGATAGATTGGATAAGAGGAATTTTAATAGATTTATCTTTAAGTTTCCCTATCAAATAAAATGTTTTCTCAGGATGATACTTCTGAGTGGTCATTCTTCTTGTAAATAGTGGATCTTTTATTGAACTAACTTGGTTAACGGTTGACAGTGGTTGTACTTGGTTCTAGTCATGTCAGTTCTTGAATATTCATTAGATATTTTAGTGATTCAAGGGGCGCTTGAATGAGAAAGAGTCCTTCCTTGGAAAAGATGGTCATCACTAATCTCAACCGTATAAGTTGGGTATTGAGTGACATCATTAGTATAATATTGTTAGATAAGCTTATTTTTAGGATTGGGTGTAGGATAAGTAGGCATTTGTGTTTCTCATTATTGTGTAGAGACGGGTAGATTTGGACTTGACATAATAACTTTCTTTTTCAAGAATGTATTGGGCACTCAAGTAGGTTGTGGGTTCACATTTGTTTCATTTACATGTATGACATATTATCTTGTGGCCATTGTTAGTTTACTCTCCATGGTTGAAACCATGGATTCTGAGCTCCTTACAACTTATTTTAATTGGTAAATTGATAAGGATATGTATGAGGTCACCCCTCTTGTTGGGATTCCCAAGTAGGATTTTAATTTCCTTGTCATGGATAGTTAATTGGTCACCAAGGCTAAGTATTCCATCTTATAGCACTTTGATTAAACCTAGATGATGTATTACCATAAGATAATGAATCAAGAGGCATACATTATCATTTCTTCCATGGTTTCCTTTGATAAATGTAGAATACTTGTCCCTTTTCATCTTCTACTAGGTAACTCTACTTGTGAGAACTTCTCTTCTAATATAGAGATCACTTTATTTCACTTGCAACTAGATTCTTTTATTGACAATAAGGACAATACTTGGTGAATGGAACACCAACCTCTTCTTTCCTTTTCTTAAGATGCAATGTATTCAATTGTATGACCTTGTGAAAATAATTATATCATCCTTTGTATTTGAGAGAAAATCTCTAAGTTCTATGTGAATGACACCATTTGAGAATGTGGAAGTAGGAAATAGTTGACTTCTTCTATTCTTCTTTGGCATTGATCTTGAATAGTTTATATCTAATTTTAAAATACCATCAAAGGTTTCTTGGGTAATATCTCCAATTCCCATGAGATTTAATGCATCAATATAGTCATCATTTACACCCCTCAAGGAAATAAGCTTAAGAGATTGAGGAAAATTTTTATTTTGCGGAGATTTCATTGGAGCGAACTAAAGTATCTCTATATAGTCTTCCAGTAGTTCAAATTCCTTCTAATTCATCGTAAAATATCTTCTTTCCTTGAATCCCCATTTCTACATTAGTATTGATACTTTTGTAAGAACTTCATTGTTGCCCAGTTGTCAATGGTATTTTTTCCATGACCTATAAACCATATCAAAGAAATACTATTTAGAGTAGCTAGGAAGAGCTTAAGTTTGTGGGAGCTAGTAGTATAGTCATAGCTCCAACAGAGAACATCAAATGCAAATAGAAAATTATCGGGATCTTTTCTGACTAAGCCATAGAAATGAGGCAAAGTAGATGGGGGTATATTATTGAGGGTAAAAACTCTTTCTTGGTATGATATAGGGAATTCAAAGGTGACAATGTCTCTTAGGTTCTATACCTCCTCATCATCTATCTTGGTTTTTTATTTTGTATGCTTAGGTATATTGAGGGTTTCTCTTGTTTACAGTCCCTAAAAGGGTCCCCTTCTCCTTTTGATGTGTCTCCTTCCTTTGGTTCTCTTATCAAACTAAATGGATCCTCTCGGTCAATATGTGTGGCCATTGTATCTTTTGTTTTAGAAAAGGTAAGAAATATTACTTAATGCATCTCTTTGTCGTTGCATGTTATATGTAACTTAAGCTCATAATTGTCTTCCTACATTTGTTAGTAGATTTATTTTAAACAATAATTGTGCTAACTAAATTATAAAGATGAAAAACATAATAATTATACTACAAAAGTAAATAATAGGAGATAAGATCTATGCTAGAAATCCTAAGCCTTATCGCTATCCACAACAATGATGTAAAAAATGACTAGTCTCTATTATGGACAATTAGTTGGTGCAAATAAATCCATGCACTCTCCTATTGAGGAAACTAATCCCCAATTAAGTAAACTTTCATCCTAAGGTGGGATCATTTAATTATTGACCAAGGACATATATACTTTGATGGTACTAACACTATATGTGCAACAAATTATCTTCTAGCTTCTACTTGAATGCATACAAAATTAACAATTCATAAAGGAAATAATAACAATAAAGGAAATCTAACACTGGGTCCAGTCGCATAGTAGTCACTATGGCTGTAACCACACATGTATGGATATGGTTGAATAGACCAATGAACTAAAAATAATCTAATTACTAAAAAATGCTTGTTATAGTAATACTTAACTAAATCTATCATTGACTAATTTAACTAATTACTGTGAATTGAATAAAATTGATATCTAGATTAACTTTCAATCAACTAAATAGATTAATACTATTCAAAAATGTAATGAATGAAATTACTAATTAATCTATACTAACTAGAGGATTACTTCACCTCAAGTGGCCCTTGCTTGAGAACTCTTAACATCAAATCAATTAAGAACTTAAACTCAATTGAAGATAACCATACACTTGTATTAATAGTAACTAAAACTACAACAACAATACTACATATCAACAACTATAATTTAGAAAAAGATCTGAAAACAATTGAACCACAACTCTTAAGCCTCTCTTGGATTTTATAGGAAATCTTAGGAGCAATGATCATAAATGTTATTTAAAACTTTATTACACACCTGCCATTTTTTAACAAGATATGACTTATTCTAAAAACATAACAACAACTTTAACAAAGTTATAGACATGTGGAGTCTGAGTAGAACTCAAACATTCCATCGTGAATCATGCAATTTTATAGAAACAATCTTCCCACCCATTAGATGATCACTGCTAGTTCATAAATTCTTCGTCAGTGTAGATGTAGAAGTAGCAATGGAAAAGTTGTTTCGATAAGAGAAACCCCATAGATCATCACCTTTGACTACTTCCTCACCATTATATCAAGGATAATCGCCCACAACTATATTTCATAACTCCCCCTTTAAAGTTGCAGGTTAGTTAAAAATAAAGCAAGCATACAAACACACCAATTTAATCCCAAAATATCATATAATTAAAAGTAAATACCACATCAAACATTT